>JBAIAC010000722.1:0-28808 GCA_037349315.1 Chelydra serpentina
AGCACCTGAGAGATGGTGAACCCCCCCCCCCATCTGTGGGGCTCTGGACCCCCAGGCCCCACCTTGCCCCTCCCTGAACTGGGAGCCAGAGCCTGCCCCAGCCTACATGGACCTAAACATGGACGGGGAGTGACCCCACCCCCACCCCAGCACTGCTATCGCTGTTGGGATTTATTATCTGCATCACATGGGCCCCCAGGGCCCCCCTGTGCCAGGCGCACAGACCTTCCCACACAGAGCTCACATGCCCCACCCCCAGAGCCTGGATAGAACCCAGGAGTCCTGGCTCAGAGCCCCAACCCCTAACCCACCAGACCCCGTCCCCGAGCTGGGATAGAACCCAGGCGTCCTGCCTCCCAGAATTCCACTCTTTCCCAAGTAGCCCTACATGAAACTTGGTGGCTGGATAACAGCTCACTACTGCTGCCAGGCAGCTGGGTCTGAATTCCCCCACGGGGCTGCGGGCCAGGAGTCCCATGGTGCTGTTCATCCCAGTGACTCTCTTTGTTCTCAGAAATGCTGCCCAGGCCCATGGTGACGCCCAACCAAACCCAGGTGCCTGAGAACGGGACCTTCACCCTCACGTGCAACACTTCCCCCAGCGCTGACACCGTGCTCTGGCTCCGGGACGGGGCGTCCCTCGCGCCCAGTGAGCGGCTGGGGCTGTCATCTGACAACCGGACCCTCACGTTGCTGAATGCCACCCGGGGCGATGCCGGCACCTACTGGTGCGAGGTCCGGAACCTCGTCAGCACCAACCGCAGCGAGCCCAGCACCGTGACGGTGGCCTGTGAGTAACTACAGACCCGTCCCCCGGCTGCGCTGCCCTTGGCCCTGCCGGCATCACCCAGCCACGGAGATGCAGCTGTGTCTAGTGGGGGGCAGAGGGGAAGTTTATGGAGGGCCCCTTCCCTGCCTCTGAGATGCAGCTGACTCTGGGGTGGATCATGGGGGCTGTTTATACAGGCTTCTCTGGCCTGGTGCTGAGATGCAGCCATCTCTGGGTTGAGGTGCAGTGACTGTTTATACTGGGACCCGCAGTCCGTGCCCTGATCTCTCTCTGCAGACGGGCCAGACTCCACCAGGATAGACCCGCCAGGACCCATTGACCTGAGCCTCGGGTCCCCTCTGACCCTGACGTGTGTCGCCGACTCCGTCCCAGCCCCGAGCTATCGCTGGGTTCTCAACGGCACCGACACTAACGAGACCGGGAGCAGCTTGACCTTTAACCCCACGACCTTAGATCACCAGGGCACGTATGAATGCCAGGCTCAGAACCCAATTACCAACCGCACTGCCTGGGCGTCTGTCACCGTGCGGGTCATGGGTGAGTCCCCGGGATGGAACAACGCGCTACAGACACAGGGATCCCACTGCTGGCACCAATGTCCCAGAGCGGCACTAGGAGGCACTGGGCTGCAGGGAGCGGGGTGGGGGGATTGTGGGTGAACCGTCTCATCCAACAACCCCCCCCCCCCCATCTCTCCTCCAGACGCCCCTTCCCCAGGTGCCCATTCAGGTCTCTCTGCCGGGGCCGTCGCCGGGATCGTCATCGGGTCACTGGCGGGGGTGGCGCTGGTCGGAGTCACGGCCTATTTCCTCTGTGAGTAACAGCCCCTCCCCCGGGAAAGCCAGGACTCCTGGGTTCTCTCCCTGGTGAGGGGAGTGGGGTCTAGTGGTTAGAGCAGGGGGGGCTGGGAGCCAGGACTCCTGGCTTCTCTCCCCGGCTCTGAGAGGGGAGTGGGGTCTAGTGGTCAGAGCAGGGGGGGCTGGGAGCCAAGGCCCCAATTCCAGTGTCTCTGGTGATTCCTCCCAGACTCTCGCTGCCGGAACGAGACCCCCACGGAGAACGGGGCACCTGTCCCGGTGTACGAGAACCTGTCCTCTATAGCCAGGGCGGGGCCAGTGGTGAGTGACAAGGGCTCAGCCCCGCCCCCTTCTATTCCAGTCTCACCCCCTCCTCTGCGGATGCCCCTCAGTCCCGACCCGCAGCCGCCTGCCAGTGTAACGTGTCCCCTTTGGGCGGAGGTGGGGGGGTTACACAACCCCTGGGTCCCACTGACTCTCCTGGGATCCCCCCTCTGAGCTCGGCTGCGGGGCTGGGAGGTCTCTGGGGTTTGGTGCTAACGACCCTCTTGCCTCTGTCTCCCCCAGGCCCAGCCCGGGAGCCCCCCTGACCCCGGCCCCACGTACGAGGTGAGCACTGGCCCCATGCGCTGTATCCTCCCCTGAGGGGGGTTCGGACCCAGTGGGGGAGAGGGGAGCTGCCCCCCCACAAGCCCTATGGCTGGGAACGGGGCTGGTTAACACATCCCTGGGGGGGGGGGGCAGAGTGAGCCAGAGGGGGACCAGCCAGGAGCCCCAGGGCTGAGGGGGCCCAGCACTGGGGGGAGGGATGGGCCCCCTGCAGTGGGAGGGGCTGCTGGTCTCGATGGGGGATGGGACCCTGGTGTGGGAGGGGCTGTTGGGGCCCTGTGGGGGGAGGGGATTGGGCCCTGGAGGGCGGGGTCCCCAGCTCTCCCCTGGGGCGTCTCTGGCTGAATCGTCCCCGTTCCCCAGACGCTGCAGCCCCGACAGCTGGACCTGTACGAGGAGCTGAAGAAGTGACACCCCCTCCTGCCCCCCGGTGCATGCTGGGAGGGGCCCGGTGCATGCTGGGAAAGGCGCGTTCCTGAGCCTGGTCCCACCGATGAAGGGTTAAAGGGCAGGAACAGTCACTGCCCGGCCCGAGGGGTCCGTCTGTCCATGCTGCTTCCCTGGCGCCCATCACCGCAGCGTCTGGACCCCTGCGAGGTCTCGTCCCCACCCCTGTGGGGGGCTGGGCCGTTCTCCCCACTGCACAGAGGGGCCCGGGTGGCTCAGTGACCGGCCTGGGTCCCACGGGGGGTGGGTCTGTGGGCTGCAGGGACTCAGACCCGGGTCTCCCCCATGCCCGGCTGGTGCCCAAACCAGGGCCAGGGGTCCCCGCCCACGGCTCCCCCCACCCCCTCACACACGTCCCTGTGTTTAAAACCTGCTGCCTGTTAACTTCATTGGCCGACCCCTTGTTCTTGTGTTATGAGGAGTAAATAACAGGAGCATCCACCGGCTCCTTCGCCCAGCTCTGGGCAAGAAACTCAGCCTGGTTTTCTCTGTAACGCCTGGCCGTGCCGGGGCCGAGCGGGGCGCTGGCTGGGGGCGGGGGGTCACTGCTCTGCTGGGGGGTCCTAGTCCCTGGGAACTCGCCCGTGGACAGCGCCAGGGTCTGGGTGCCCCAGGGGGATACTGGACGATCGAGTGGGGGGGGCTGTCATAACCATACAGCTAAGGGAAGTCTAAAATTCCTCCCTACCTGTAAGGGGTTAAGAAACTCATAGCCCGGTTGGCACCTGACCATGGGACCAATGGAGAAAGAAGATACTTTCAGATCCTGAGGGGAGGGGGAGGCTTTTGTTTGGTGAGTTCGTTTGGGACTAAGAGAGGGACAGGGGCAGAAATCAATCTCCTCCAACCCAGCCTCCACCAAACCTCCAATATTACAAGGTACGTTAGTCAGGCATTGCAAATAGGTTTTGTTTGGTTTTGCTGTGAAGGTTTCCCTGTGTTAGAGGGAGGTTTATTCCTGTTTTCTGTAGCTTGAAGGTTTGCCCAGTGGGGGAATCCCTCTGAGTTTGGAAATTGAGTTCCCTGTAAAGTTATTTACCAGCCTGATTTTACAGGGATAATTTTTACCTTCTTGTTTTAATAACAGCCTTCTGTTAAGAACCTGACTGATTTCCATTGTTCTAAGACCCCGGGGTTGGGTCTTTGATCACTTTGTAACCAATTGGTTAGGAGATTATTCTCAAGCCTCCCCAGGAAAGGGGGTGTACGGGCTTGAGGGGATATTTTGGGGGGGAAGGGGAACTCCATTGGTCCTTTTCCCTGGTTCTTGTTTAAATCACTTGGTGGTGGCAGCGAGAAGCTTTTCTCAGGGTACAGGGGAGATTTTGTACCTTGGGGAGTTTTTAACCGAAGCTGGTAGAGATAAGCTTAGGGGGTCTTTCATGTGGGTCCCCACGACTGTACCCCAGAGTTCAGAGCGGGGAGGGAACCCTGACAGGGGCACCGATCGCTGACCTCTCGCGGGCTGAGCGGGGGGGGTTTTTGCTGCCCGCAGAGGGGGGGGGGATTGGGGGTCTGACCCCCAGCAGGGCCAGACAAGGCTCCTCACAACGGGGCAGGGGGTAGCGAGGGGCCTCCCAGTCTGGCACCCTGGGAAGCATCACACGGCGCAGCCTGGGGGTGCAGGGGGAGCAGAGCGAGAAGAAAGGCCCCACCCACGAAGCAGCCAGGCCGCGGGAGCCCCCAGCAGGGCCAAGGGGACCCGGGGGCGTCTGGCCCGGAGCCCGGCCGGGCCCTCGCTGCTGCCCCCTGCTGGCGAAGTGTGGCCCAGCCCCCCGCAGGGCTCCGCCCACAGGGAGCTCTCTGCCACCCTGCTGGGGAGCCGGGGGGCGGCCCCGTGGGGTCAGGCCAGATTTGCATCCCTGTGCGGGGACCCGCTGGGCTTTGCCCCTTCGCTGCAACAGGACCCAGGGGCCCTGGAGCCAAACGTACAGAGGGGTGGGGGGGGCTGTCCAGCCGGGGGGGGGGGGGCGGTAGCCCCTGAGTTCCAGCCCACACGGCAGGACCCATCTCAATCCAGTGGGGGGAGGGGTCTGTGCTGGGAGCCGGGACCCACGGGCAGGGCAGCCCTACAGGGCCCCTCCTGGCTAAGACTGTCCCCCCCCCCAGCATGCACTGGGCTCCCAGCATGCACTGGGCTCCCAGCATGCACAGGGCTCCCAGCATGCACTGGGCTCTCCTTGGCATGACTCTGGCTCGCTATTCGCGCTCCCACGACTCCTGTCCCAGCCGGGTGGACTCGCCCCAGGCTGGCGTTGGGCCCGGGGACTTGCCGAGTCGGCGCTCCCAGGACAGGCTCACGGCGCAGAAAGGGGGAAACGGGCTCCGGCCGGTACCGAGCGGCCGGGCTGCCCCCACACGGCGCCCGGCAGAGTAATCGCAGTCCCGGCGGTAACACGACGCAGGCGCCCAGACCCAGCCGGGTTCCGGCTTTGGGCCGAGCCGCAGAGCTCACACGCCTGGCGTTCAGTCGAGCGTCTGCCACGGAGCCTCGTGGGGAATCCCCCCCCCCCCCGTGGCCATCGGGGCGCTGGGGACCTGCCCACGCTGCGGGCGCTGGGTCAGGAGCCGGCCACGGGGCGAAGGCCGCGGGCGGTGCTGGGCGAAGACTCACTGGCCTGGAGGGAGGTTGCTGCAGGCGTCCGAGCGGCTCGGTCTGGGGACCAGCTTAGTCACATGAAGTGGGCGGGGGCACCCGACATTTGCTGGTGATACAAAGTCGGGGGCGGTGGCACTGCGGGGAGGCCGGGACCCTCACTCAGGAGGAGTGGGAGGACCCGGCAGACCGGAACCAGGCTTGTGATGGGGCCGGGCTGGGACAAGGGCAGGGGCCGGGCTCAGCAGCTCCGGGGACACGTCTGGTTTACGTCTCAGGTTGCTAATGTTCATGCTTCAGGGTCTCAGCCAGCTGCTGGCAGGGGTCAGGCAGGGATCTCCCCAATGTATTCTGGGAGATTTGTATCTCCTTCCTGCGAAGCACGGGGGGTGAGCTGGGCTGGGCCTGGGCTCTGCGTGGCACCGAGCATCTCTCTCTCTCTCGCAGGTGCTGGGCTGACTTTTGGCGCTGGGTGGAGCCAGCGGGGGCTGGGGGAGCCCGGTGGGATGCAGGAGCTCAGACTGACGGGCTGGTCCCATGCGGCCTGGCTCACTGACAGCAGCGCCCCTGGCTTGCCCCCCTCTCCTGTGGTCCCAGACCCCACGGCTGCGCTGGGCCCCCCAATGGGGGCACGCGGCCAGATCTGTGCTGGGCTCCTGTGACACCCACATGGCAACCGCTCCGGGTTCAGTCAGGGGCCATGGGGAGACCTCGGGGAGCCTCCCCCCCCCCCCGCCCCCCTGCGGGATCCCAGCATCTCTCTCCTCCGGGTGCTTCCTGGCTGGACCCGAAGGCTAAGAGGGGGCCCCTCCCCCACCCAGGCTGGATGCCAGCCTGTCCCAGAGCCCTCCCCCCCCCTCCCCCCCCCCCAGAACTAGTGACCCCCAGGGCTGGGGGAGGGTAAGTGAACTTAGCAAAGTGGCTGTAAAGAGCAGGTGGGTCTGACTGTCCCCCCCCCCAACACAGACACCGCCCCCCTCACGATACAGGGGTCTTCCCAGCATGCACCAGGGCACTGGGGGGGGGGGGGGCCTCATCGCTGCAGCTGGTCATACAGGTCCCGCTGTCCAGGCTGCAGTGTCTGTGGAAATGGGGAGGGGTCAGAGATGCCCTGGGGGGAGCTGGGGACACCCCCCCCCCCAGGGGCCCATGCCTCCCCAGGGCCCCAACAGCCCCTCCTCACCAGGGGCCCCTCTCCCCATGTTCCCCCCGGTACCCTATAGCCCCCCCAAACATGGGGGCCCCCTCCCTCCCACGGGGCCTGTATGGGCCCCTCCCCACCCATCGAGTTCGGACCCCCCGGGCTGGCACCTACCTCATACGTGAGGCTGATGTTGGGGGGGCTCCCAGGTGTGGCCTGGGGAAGAGAATGAGGCAGGTGGGTCATTGGACCGGAGAGACGTCCCCAGCCCTAAGAGACTGGGACACTCCTGACCCCCACGGAGAGAGAGTGGAAAAGGGGGAGGGCTGCGGGTGGGGAGTGAGGTGCACCGGCAGAGCTGGGGGGGCTGCGGGGGGAGCCCAGGGCTGGGCTAGCAGGGGCTGCAGGGTGGGACTGAGGGGCACTGGCAGAGCTGGGGGGGAGTGTGGGGGGGGGAGCCCAGGGCTGGGCTAGCAGGGGCTGCGGGTCGGGACTGAGGGGCTCTGGCAGAGCTGGGGGGGGTGTGGGGGGGGGAAGCCCAGGGCTAGGCTAGCAGGGGCTGCGGGTCGGGACTGAGGGGCTCTGGCAGAGCTGGGGGGCAGAGCCCAGGGCTGGGCTGGCAGGGGCTGCAGGGTGGGACTGAGGGGCCCCATGTGACAGAGTAGGAATTTTTCCTAATATTTTGGATGACTATTGTGTGTGCCTCGGTTTCCCCTAGGTGGTGCCTGGTTAACAAGGTGGGGGAAGGGTTCATCTCTCTTTGCAGAGACCAGCCTGGGCCCACGGGGAGCCCCAGAAGACAACGGCCCCTCGCATTGCCTGGGCATTTGGCGCCTCGCAAGAGGAGGCCTGTGGGGGTGGGGGGCGGAGGCAGGACCAGGTGAGGCGGGGGGGGGGGGGGGGGTTGTTAAGTGGGGGCTGCTGGAAGCCGGAGGCGGCTGGCCTGGGACTGCAGAGGGGTCTGGGGGGCTCCGGCCTGACCCAGGGGGCCCAGGCTGTGACTGTCCGTTCCCGACGTTCGACGCTGGGTCCGGACACCCAATAATCCACCTGGTTCACCCACCGGCTGAGTCACTGCAGAGCCGGGGGGGGCTCCCCTTGAGTCTCCCCCAGGTGTCCTACCAGAGGGGCGGGAAGTGGGGATGCCGGGGGTGCTGCAGCACCCCAGGATTTGCACCCGGCGTCCCAGCCCCCGGCTCCGCGCCCCGTCGCCCAGGGTCCCTCCGGCCAGTCCTGTGCCCCTGCTGGTCCCAGCCCCAGCCCCGCTGCATCCTGGGGGCTCCACTGCCGGCCCTGCATGGGGGGTCCCGGCAGCCAGCCCCGCGCCTGGGCTCCGCCCCCGCCCCCCAAGCTGTGGCCCCGGCCTGCACCGCCTTACACCCCCTTCCCCAAGGGACCCCAGCCCAGGGGTGTGTATGTGTGTGCATTCTGTGTGTACGCACAGCGGTATCTCTGTGGCTGCGTGTATCAGTGTGTGTGAGCACAGCTGTGTCCGTGCAGTGTGTCTGGCTCTGTGTGGGTGTCACGTGTCTGCGTGTGTCTCTGTGCACACGCGTGTGTCCAGTGTCTCTGTGCCGTGGCAGGGGTGCGGGTCTCTGGGGACCCAGCTCTGGCTGTCACTCCCCAGTCACACAGCAGAGGGCGGGTGGGGGGCAAAGCTTCTGGGGACTCAAACACATGAACTCCCCCCCCCCCCCCCGACAGGTCTGAGACCCCTGGACACAGGGCGGGTCAGAGCGAGGGGCACACGGGGGCTGGTGCCCCACCCCACAGCGACGGGGCAGACGGATCTGAGCAGGAAATCAGCAAGCGCGAGAAAGGTCCCTCATATGGGTCGGGGTCTGTGCAGCAGGACACAATGCCCCTCCCCCACATCTGTGGTCCGATCCAACCCTCACTCCTGACCCACCCTGGCCGCCCTCCCCCCCCCTCCTGAGCTCTGCCAGAGCCCCTCACTCCCGACCCGCAGCCCCTCTACCTTCGTTTCTGCTGTTCTCTACTGGATGCATCTGTATCCCGGACACCTGGGTCCCACGGTCTGACCCCCCCCACCCCACTTCTCACCTGCCAAGAGAATCCCTCTCCAGGGGCCGCCCAGTCTGTTGGGGATTTGCCCCATCGTCCTTCACTGCACCAGGACCCGCCTTGAACCGGGGGGAGGGGGGGTCTCTTCACTGGGACCGGGGCCCACAGGCCGGGCAGCCCCATGGGGCCCCTTCCGGCTCGTACTTCCCTTCCCAGCTGCAACCACCCACTTCCCCTTCGGCCGCTGTGTGGGAGGGTGATTCGGGTGGGATGCGGGAGGAGGTGGGGTTGCAGGCTCTGGGTGGGACCAGAAATGAGGCTTCGGGGTGTGGGAGGGGGTTCAGCTGCAGGAGGATGTTGGGGTGCAGGAGCAGATGAGGGCTGGGGCAGGGGATTCGGGGTGCGGGCTCTGGGAGGGAGTTAGGGTGCAGAAGGGGGCTCAGGGCTGGGGTGCAGGAGGGGGTTTGGGGTGCAGACACCAGGAGGGAGTTTGGGTGTGGGAGGGGACTCAGGGCTAGGACTGGGGTTTGGCGTGCAGGAGGGGGTTGGGGTGCAGGAGGGGGTGTCGGGTCTGGGAGGGAGTTAGGGTGCAGGATGAGGTTCTGACCTGGAGCAGGGGATTCGGGGTGCGGGCTTTGGCCGGGGTGACACTTACTCTAGGTGTGTCCCAGTCAGTGGGGCTAAAGCCAGCTCCCTGCCTGCCCTGGCTCTGCGCTGCTCCCGGAAGCGGCTGGCATATCCGGCTCCTAGGCGGAGGTGCGGCCAGGGAGCTCTGCGCGATGCGCTACCTGCCCCTGCAGGTGCCGCCCCTGCAGTTCCCATCGGCCCCGGTTCCCGGCCAATGAGAGCCGCGGAGCCGGTGCTCAGGGCGGGGGCGGTGCGTGGAGATTCCCTGATCGCACCTGTCCCAAGGGGCTGCAGGGACATGCCGGCCGCTTCCGGGAGCCGTGCGGAGCCAGGGACCCTGCCGTAGCCCCGTTGTGCCATCGACCGGACATTTAACGGCCCAGCTGGCGGTGCTGATCGGAGCCACCAGGGTCCCTTTTCGACTGGGTGTTCCTGGCAAAAACCAGACGCTGGCAGCCCTACGGAGTCTCCCCTGTACAGGACCTTTTCAGGGGGATTAAGGCAAAACACCATATTTATTAGTAATACAGGAATCAATCAATCCTCTATCCTATGCATATGATATCTCACACACACACACACACACACACACACGTCCACACGTCTTGTTGTTGTTACCAACTCGTTGCTCCCCTTAACCTCACTGGCCAGGTGAGTTAGATGGGGGAGGGGTGGAGCCGGGCTTCTGCCGATCCGGATCGATGCTCCGGTGGTGACAAGACGAGACCCGGGGTCCTTCTGCCAGACACCTCACTTTTATAGCAGCTCCCCTCTCATGCGAATCCACTCCAGATTCAAACTCTGGGTCTGTGTCCGTTGGTCTTTGTGCTGCTTCTCTCTGGGTGTTGTCCCAATGCTGCAAAGAGGGTGTTTCCCAAAGAAGGTGCTGGCTTCTAATCCCCCAAGGCCGTCAATATGTCTGCTTTTCTTCAGTGAGCCCACTTGACAAGTGTTATTGTCCTTGGATCTGGCTTCCGTCCCCTCCCCAACTCTTGCAGTGTCTGGAGGTGGGTGTCTTCCACACCTCACTCATTCACACCTCATTCATTCACACCTCGGTCAGTCAACAGGGCAATTGATTACAGAGTGGGGGGAAGATCTTATTCTACTCCTAGGAAAAAGACATTTTTCTGCTACTTTAACTCTACTATCCTTAGGGGCTACAACATCTGATACAAAGTTTTCTACAAGTTTTCTACATAGGGATCTAATACAAAGTTCCTATATCAAAGGACTTGATACAAAGTTGCATGAAAATAGCTTAATACAAGGTTATATGAAGAGGCACAATGCAAAGTCATATGAAATTATGCGAAGATACTTAATACAGAGATTTCTCTCTACATTTTCCCCCTTTTGACCTCTCAAGAACAATTCTTGAGTGGTCACCATTTAAATCTCTGTTTTAAAGCTATGTATTGGGTCATGATTTCAGAATGTGGTTTCAATTTGGAATAGATCTGTTTTATCCAGCAGCACATGCAGAGCATACAGATCACTGCTGCCCCATGATCCTTGTAGGGCACAGGTGACCTGTTGCAAACAAACCAAACAATCATAACCAGGTGAATATAACTAAAACCATTACAATTGACTAAACACTAGATATAACATAAACACAAATGCCAACAATCATCATCATCATAATTGGGAATACAATAAAACCATCACCATTACAATAACTGGGTACATTGACAAACAAAATGAGGCCCAAGTTTGATGCTGCAATAGCCATCAAACAGTAAAAGTCACTGCAGTCAGGACCTCCTTAAGCACACAACAAATAAGATTTTGTAGGACCAAAGTCTTTTGGACAGAGCTGGATGTGATCGATAACTTGGCTGGAGATGGGGGAAGTAGAGAGAGGAAAAGGCATTTAGCCTGTCTAGTGTAGTATCCCCTCTCTGGACCCAATGCTAGCGCAGGACGCCCACCAGAGACAGACACAGAACATGCAACACAGAACACTGAACACAGACTTCGTCACGACACTATAACCAGGGTATTGCTAGATCTCTTCAGCTGGTCCCAGCTCTCCTGATGTTCCAGTTTGGAGGCTGAAAGATAGAAGCTTAGAAACAAATCAGCGCAGGGCTCCCACTGCGGCAGATCCTGCTCGTTGGGGTTGTCCGTGGGGTACCCATTTTCCCTCTGGGGTTTTGGTACCTGTAGCTTAGGAAAACAATTTTAGTTGAGAGACATGAGCCCATTTTAACTTCCCCTCTTTATCTATTCGGTGCACCAAAGGGCTGAGCCGGTCCACAATGGAATATGGACCTGTCCATTCTGATTCCGAATTGTGCTCCCTTCTACCCAGTTTTAAATACATGACCAGATCTCCGGGCTCCCAGAGCTGGGAGTCACCAGCTTTCTGCTTATGGAGTCTGTTATTCATTTTATCAATGGCCTCATTAATCCGGTATTGCCAGGTTAATTGTCGTCCTGTAATTGTCTGAGCCACTGAAAATAATCATGATGTGGTGTTACCACATCTAGTTCCCCTGATCCTAAACCCGTCTGTGAGCCCCCGTCTGTGAGCCCCCGTCTGTGAGCCCCCTGCCCGTCTGTGAGCCCCCTGCCCGTCTGTGAACCACTCGCCTGTCTGTGAGCCTCCCGCCCATCTGTGAACCCCCCTGCCCGTCTGTGAACCCCCATCTGTGAGCCCCCCGCCCATCTGTGAGCCTCCTGCCCGTCTGTGAGCCCCCCACCCATCTATGAACCCCCTGCCCATCTGTGAACCCCCCACCGATCTGTGAACCCCCCCGCCCATCTGTGAGCCCCCGCCCGTCTGTGAACCCCCCGTCTGTGAGCCTCCCGCCCATCTGTGAACCCCCCGTCTGTGAGCCCCCTGCCTGTGAACCCCCCACCCGTCTGTGAGCCTCCCGCCCGTCTGTGAACCCCTCGTCTGTGAGCCCCTGCCTGTCTGTGAGCCCCCTGCCTGTGAACCCCCCACCCATCTGTGAGCCCCCCGCCCGTCTGTGAGCCCCCATCTGTGAGCCCCCCGCCCGTCTGTGACCCCCCCGTCTGTGAGCCTCCCACCCGTCTGTGAACCCCCCGCCTGTGAACCCCCCACCCGTCTGTGAGCCCTCTCTCCCGATGGTATCTAGTTCCTCCAAGGGGGGGGCTGTCTCAGGGCTAGTCTTTGCTCTAACGTAACCTGGGGCAGTCGTGTTTATTCCCTGTTTCAATCAGAGCCTGGGTCAGCAGGTCCGGTCTGGACACGGTCTCGGTGGTGACTCCTCCGTTTATCAATGTGAGGGGCCGCTGAGCCCTGCGGCTGTTTGAGACCCTGCCCCGCCGACCAGTCTCCCGGACAGAAGGTACTTTCAAGGAGTGGGGGGTACTCTGGATTCTCAGGGGAGCCGTCCCTGCCAGGGGTTCAAAGGCCTGGACTGCCCCCACCGCTGCCAGACATTCCCTCTCACAGGGAGCAACATTCATTTCTGGCCCCTGTAACTTCCTGGATTCGTAAGCCACCGGCACCAGTTTGTCTTCCTCATTCTTGTGGAGCAGAGTAGCTGCTACTGCCAGGCCCCTAGGGCTGGGCCTCGCCTGGGAAGGGCAGAGCCTTTTGTTGAAGCACCTTAGAGCCTCGTCTTGCTCTGACCCCCAGACCCCCCACGGTACCTTTTTCTTACGCGGTTTCCGCCAGGGCAGTGTAATCTCGGCATATCTGTAAATACGAGGTCTTAGAAAATTAAACCCTCCCAACGAGCCCCGTCGGGAATGTCGGTCAGTAGGAGCCGGACTTTCTACCAGGGCTCTTACTTTCCCTTGGTCTACCCGCCTCCCTTCCTTTCCTAGAACAATGCCTAGAGAAGTCACTTGAGACTGGACCAACCGGGCTTTTTCTAAGCTGACCTTAAAACCAGCCTCTTGAATCAGAGCCAAAACCTGTTGTAACCTGTGCCTCACTTTCCCCCAAAATTAAAATACCATCTACCTAGGAAAACACAAAGGACCGGTCTTGTGGGCTAAGGCGATCTAACATCTCTATACAGGGCCGGCGCGCCCACTAGGCGACCCTAGGCAGTTGCCTAGGGCACCAGGAGCGGCTGGCCGCGACTGCCTCCCGCCCTCCCGGCTCCGGGGCTAAGCTGGGAGCGGGGCGGGGAGGTGGGGGGACAGCTAGCCACAGGCAGGGGGCTGAGCTGTTGGCCCGCGGGGAGGGGGGACTGGCTGCCGCGGGGATTGGTGTTAGATGGGGGGGGTGCAGGGGGTGCAGGGCTGGTGCCAGGAAGTTTCTCCTAGAGCGCGAAACTTCCTTGCACCGGCCGTGTGTATCTCTCACGTTTGTGAGCGATAGCTGGGCTATTGTGAAATCCCTGGGGTAGACGCTGGGATGCCCATTGCTGCCCATTTACCCCGAAGGCAAATCTGTCCTGGGAGTCTGGGTGCAATGGGATGGCAAAGAAGCAATTGGCCAAATCAATGACTGAGAAGGACTTTGAAGTCACCTGCACCTTTTGAATTACCTGGGTCATATCGGCTACTATAGGGGCCATCGGGATGGTGCCTTTGTTAACACGCCTGCAGTCAATGGTTAAACGCCAAGATTTGCCGTCTGCCTTGAGGACTGGCCAGACGGGAGAGTTAAAAGGGGAGTTCGTTTTTCGAATGACCCCCTGCTGTTCTAAGTCCCGGACAGTTTGTTGTCACTGTGTTTCAGCCTCCTTAGGATAGGGGTATTGTTTCTGAGGGGGTACCAAATCCCCAAGGATTTTTAGACGCCTGTATTTTCCCACAGTCCGTTTTCGTTTGAGTCCAGACAGTGGGGAGTTTTGAGCGCCACACCTCAGCTGGCTGAGTTATTGTGGTGGCGGCTACTGGTCCCCCTTTGGTTAGAGGGATCCTCTGTTCCACTTTTCCCTCATGGGGAGGGGGAATGTCCAGTTTCCATAAAGTTCCCCGATGTAAGTCAATCATTATGCAATTTTTAAATAGCCAGTCTGTGCCTAGAATCATTTCTGCTGTCACGTCCGGGGTCTGGATCAGCTCTCCGTGGGTTCGAAACCCTTGCCCGGAGAAAGGCCCTCCTGCCCACTCCCATCCTGTACTGGGCTTCCCTTGAGAGGACTGCAGTGTGACTTGTTTGAGTCTAGTGCCGGCTGGGGGCTGAGTTCTAATTAGCGAGACTGCAGCTCCTGTGTCAATTAAAGCCAATGTAGGAGCACGTGTGCCGTGCTGGATATAAATACATGGTCGACCTTCGGGGTCCCACGCGATTTTACTGATGAACCTCCAGGCTGGTGCTCCTACATAGGGAGGAGGTTCAGTATCCAGAGGGTCTCCCTATACTGCATCTCCTGGGGATGGGAGGGGGTCCGTAAATACAGGGGGAGGGAGAGGAGCTGTCGGCGTTAGCATGCTCGCTTTTCTCCCCTCCTTAGAAAGCGTCTGAAGTTTAAAAGCTCCTGCCAATGAGTCCCGTGTGGCTGCCCCATCCCCATCCCACTTGTCTCTATCCGCCTCACGTCACATTAACACCTTCCAGGCCATGTGGCGAGCGTCTCTTTCAGCTCTGCCTTGCCTAGAGCTGGGGTGTCTGTTTTAAAGTTCTGGAGGTCCGGGTACGAGTTATCCCTCTGTCTTCCTCCACGATACCCTCTACACCGAGATCTACCTCGAGTGTGTCTCCCCCGTACCCCAGTTATGCCTTTATTCCCACTTTCGTTAGAGTAAGTAACGGATGGCTCGAATGCTGTAACACACGCCACTCTGTCTGTTGGTATGGTAGGGGCAGGACCGGAATATGTAACTATTTGCCAGACCAGGTCTCTTAGTTCCCGTAATGTGGCAGGCTGGCCAGGTTGCCACACTCCCAGCCTCACTGCATAGAATGGTTGTAAGGAGGCAGCACATTGTCTTAAAGAGTCTACACTGAATGGCACCAGGTCCAGTTTGGTGGCACTGTGACGTGTAGCTAAGCCAGCCAGCATCTGCGTGAGACCCCATCGGGTTAAAAACATTTCGGGGTCCTCGTCAGTTCCCTGGGAGATCGCAACGGCTTGGGCCAGGAAATGACGCCGGCCCATTAGTTCTGCAAATTTTGTCAGAACATCCATTAGCTGGTCATCCCCACCAATCCTGAACCTGTCTATGAGGCCCCACATATCTGGGGCTGCACAAATGCTCATTAAGCGGTGCAGTTCTTGTGCATTTAAATCCTCCCTTTCTCCCAGTAAAAGGGCATTCACACTCCATCTAGAAACATTTCCCCGTTTTAAAATCCCCAGCCACTTTGCCATGGCCTGGAGATCGGAGGCAGAAACCCCAGGCACTGTTGTTACAGTTTCACTCCCACCACCCTCTCTCCTGGTGGTGACTGTTCTCTTTGTTACCGTTGTAATGGCAGTTTGGCTCTGGGAGGAGGAATCTACCCAAATATCCCCTTCCCAATCTCCAGAGGGGTCTAGAAAGTCTGCCCCATTTGGGGTCTCAAATATCCCTTCTCCTGAAGTTAATGCTGCAATTTGTCTATTTGCAAATCCCAATTTTTGTTCCAGCTGTTTGATAAGTGATTTACAGTGGGTATGGTCAGCGGGGGCTCTCCCCTGGTCTAAAGTTAACTTTTTGACCATTCCCTGTAATACCTGATTTTCTTTTTCAATTCTCTCCTTCTCTTTTGCATGCTCCTGTAAGATCTGAGAGTGTTGTTTTAACTCTCTGTACCCATCCTTAAGGGAGTCTAGCTGGGTTTGGCTGCTAATGGACAAACATTTCCATTTCTCTGCTTCTGCAGCAGAGGCTTGTAAATCTTGGTGCAGTTTCTCGTTTTTATTTTTACGTTCAGCCAATTGAAGGAATACCTCATTACAGGTTTTCCACAGAAGCCAAACCGCAGCTGCTTCCTTTTTCATTGGAGTTGAGGGTTTATATACCAATAAGTAGCTCGCCAATTTGTCTTGTAGGTCTGAAATTGTATGGACATCAGCTAGCGCTTGATCAGACCAAGGGCTGTGTCCGAATCTTTGCAAGATTTGTTCGAAAGGGGTAACATCTTTTACAAATGCCCATTTCACTATCTCCTCTCTGGGAGCCTTCTTAAACGACTGCTTACGTCTAAACATTTTCTAGTATACCCAACCTCCTATTGGGACTAAAACAGCAATGCTTATCCTCTTTACTCTTCTTTACCAATACCACTTTTCCTGGAGTGAGAAATGTAATTCTCCTCCCTTTTTTCTACGGCTGGGGGAACGAGAAAGCTACTTCTCCTCCTCTCTTTGCCTTGGTTTCTACCACTGGGGGTGTGCACACCTTAATGATAAATCACTTTTCCATACTTCTCAATACTTTTCCATACTCAATATCAAAGTCATTACTCAATACATGCTCCTGGTACCTTTTCCCCTTTCACAATTCTCCACCCAAAATTACAGGATCTTTTCAGGGGGATTAAGGCAAAATGCCACATTCATTAGTAATACAGGTATCAATCAACACTGTATCACATGCATATGATCTATATTACACTCACGCACTCACACACACACACACACACTCACTCACACACACAAACACACTCCGTCTTGTTACCAACTAGTTGCTCCCTTTAACGTCACTGGCCAGGTGAGTTAGATGGGGGAGGGGTGGAGCCGGGCTTCTGCCGATCTGGATCGATGCTCCGATGGTGGCAAGACGAGACCCGGGGTCCTTCTGCCAGACACCTCACTTTTATAGCAGCTTCCCTCTCATGCAAATCTATCCCAGCTTCAAAATCTGGGTCTGTGTTCATTGATCTTTGTGCTGCTTCTCTCTGGGTGTTGTCCCAATGCTGCAAAGAGGGTGTTTTCCAAAGAAGGTGCTGGCTTCTAACCCTCCAAGGCCGTCAATATGTCTGCTTTTCTTCAGTGAGCCCACTTGACAAGTTTCATTGTTCTTGGGTCTGGCTTCCATCCCCTCCCCAACTGTTGCAGTGTCTGGAGGTGGGTGTCTTCCACACCTCACTCATTCACACCTCATTCAGTCAACAGGGCAATTGATTACAGAGTGGGGGGAAGACCTTGTTCTACTCCTAGGGAAAAGGCACAAGTTTCTTCTACTTTAACTCTACTATCCTTAGGGGCTACAACATCTGATACAAAGTTTTCTACAAGTTTTCTACATAGGGATCTGATACAAAGTTCCCATATCAAAGGACTTGATACAAAGTTGTATGAAAATAGCTTAATACAAGGTTATATGAAGAGGCACAATGCAAAGTCATATGAAATTATGTGAAGATACTTAATACAGAGAGTATCAGAGGGGTAGCCGTGTTAGTCTGGTTCTGTAGAAGCATCAAAGGGTCCCATGGCACCTTTTTTTCCACTGCTTGCATCCGAAGAAGTGGGGATTCACCCACGAAAGCTTATGCTCCAATACCTCTGTTAGTCTATAAGGTGCCACAGGACCCTTTGTCGCTTCTTAATACAGACATTTATCTACCCCCCCCCCCCGCCCGCGGGGATCATGGCATCTCCCTCCCCTCCCACCGCTCAGGGTGCTTCTGGGGGGTGTGGGGATATGGCTCTGTATTGTAGTTTCAATGAATTATTACTCGGAGCTTTGTATTGATTTACCTAGTAAGGAATTTATCTGTCAAAAAACATGTCCTGCCTCTTTCTGGAATAAATGGAGTGATTATATTGTGTTACTTTCACAAATAAAACAGAGAATTTGCAGAATTTTAAAATATTGTGCCCAGAATGTTTAGGTGCAGAATTACCCCAGGAGTAACCAGAGCTGTCCCCCCCCACCCCTTCCCCATGGGGACTGGATGCCAGCCAGTCCCTGGTGCCACCCCCACCCCCCACACCGCTGGGCCCACCTGGGCTACAAGGTGCAGGTGATTTTACTTTAAGGGGCTTGTCTCCCTGGGGGGTCTTGCTCCAGTGGCCACAGCCTGGGGGGCGGGGGAGAGATCATCAGAGATGCTGGAATTGGGGTCCTGGCTCCCAGCCCCCATGTCTCTAACTCACTAACTAGGGATAGCTCAGTGGTTTGAGCATTAACCTGCTAAACCCAGGGTTGTGGGTTCAATCCTTGAGGGGGCCATTTAAGGATATGGGGCAAAAATTGGGGATTGGCCCTGCTTTGAGCAGGGGGTTGGACTAGATACCTCCTAAGGTCCCTTCCAACCCTGAGATTCTGTATTATAACCCTCATTCACTTCCCAGGGACAGAACCCAGGAGTCCTGGCTCCCAGTCCCGTTCTCACCACTAGACCCCACTCACCTCCCAGAGCCCCTCAGGTGTCCTGACGGCCCTCACCTGGGGAGGGGTATCACTCATTGTGCCCAGTGGGCAGTGACTCTGCATGGTGGGGAGGGGGTAGGTGTGAGGGGGGGTAGGTGGGACAGGAGCTGTCCCCCAGCGATTGCTGCATTGGGGGAGGGGGGGTGTGCTGCAGAAGCTCCCCTGGGTGGTGGGGGTGGTTGGGTGCATGATTCCCGAGAGTCCCAAGCAAATCACAGTCATTTCTTTCTGATTTCCGAGTAGACGGTGCCGCTCTCCGGGAGGGGTGCCCAAGTGGCGGCTTCTGGTTTCCTGCGGCGAAGGCTAGTGTAGAATACTGAATGTCTTCGTCACCCTGAAAGACAGGAAAGCCAGATCAGGGACTGCACCAGGGAGAGAACCCAGGAGTCCTGGCTCCCCAGCCCCCTCTCCCCCACATGCTCTAACCCTCCAGAACCCACTTCCTCCCAGAGCTGGGGAGAGAATCCAGGAGTCCTGGCTCCCAGCTCTAACCCTCTAGACCCCACTTCCCTCCCACCCAGCAGGATAGAACCCAGGAGTCCTGCGGCCGGGCAGGAAGGCTCCTTACCAAGGTAGGTTTGTTGTCACAGACGCCCTGGTCTGAAGGACAGAGACAGGAGACAGACGGGTTAGAAACACGACAGTCCCGGGGCGCAGCCCACCCCCCCCCAGCCGAGCAGTGACCCGCCCCCCCAGGGGCAGCAGGGCCCATGAGGTGTTAGTGGCAGCAGGCTGGGTTAGTGGCTGCAGCTGGCGTGACCCCCAAGGGCTCAGCGGGGTCCTCGGGGGGAGGGGAGGGCTCCTTGCACCAGGATGGGGAACCTGGGAGGGGGTGTCAAGAAGCGTGGGGGAGTCAGGGCCCTGTACCCCCACTCCCTGCGATTCCCCGGGAGTCTCCGCCAGCCAGGAGAACGGACGGTTTATTAGAGGTGACAGGAACACAGTCCAACCCGAGCTGGTAGGCACAAACAGGACCCCTTAGTCAGGTCCTTCTGGGGGGCAGAGAGCTTAGACCCCCCTTCTCTGGGGCTCTCCCCTCTTCCCCAGCCAACTCCAGCCTCTCATTCGGCTCTAACTATTGTGCCGCCCCAAGCAAAAAAAACAACCAAGTGCCCCCCCCCAGCAAAAAAAAAAAGAGCGCGGCCCCGCCGAAACAACCCCCCCCCCCCCAGCGTGTCCCCTGCTGGCGGGCTCAGGTCCCCCGGGCAGCCCGAGCTGCCGCCACCCCCTCCTGCCCCCGGACCCAGCCCGCCGGGCACCTCCCCCACCTCAGCTCTGGGCTGCTGCCCTGGGCCCCCCCAGCCCACGTAGGCAGGGAAACGCTGCGCCCTGGGGCGACTGGGGCCAGCAGGATCCCTCTCCCCTCCCTGCATCCCCGGCCCCACTGCCCTCCCTCCCTCCCCGGTTCCTCACACACTCCGGGAGCCCCGCTCACCCCACAGCCCGGGCTCGGCTCCGGGGGACGATGCTCTGGCTCTCCAGCGGCAGGGCTCTGGCCAGGGCCGGAGTGCCGCCCCTTGGAAAGCGCCGCCCCTTGGAAAGCACCGCCCCAAGCACATGCTTGGAGCGCTGGTGTCTAGAGCCGGCCCTGGCCTGTTTCCTGTCACTCTGGGCTCTGCCCCTCCCTCCCACAGGGGGTCTTCCTGCGCCCCCCCCCCCCAACGGGGTCTCTCTCTTGGTTCCACCCCCACTTCCCACAGGCAACTTCCAGGGATGACCCCCCCCCCTCCACACAACCCCCACTGGGGTTCCTCAGGGCGGGGCCCTGCCCCCTTTCACGTGGCAGGCCCCAAGGGGGCAATTTCTCCCCTGTGTGACTTCCACCCCCCTCGAAGGAGCAGCGGGGCCCTGGAGACCCTTCGCCAGCGAGTCCGTCTCGGGTTCCCCTGACGCTGCGGCGACCGGATCGGTACCACCCCCCACATGTGTGGGTGGGGGCGGGTGAGTCCCCCTCCCCCCAAGGGGCAGGCACGGCTGGCAGGAAAGGGTGACATGGTGTCACGGACTCACAGGTCGTGCCCTCTCTTGGCCCCGTACGGTCCGTGGGGGGGTGCCCCTTTCAGTGAGACAGCCCTTCTCGGGGGTCCACTCTCTCTCGGGGTCCAGCCCCTCCACCTCCTGGATCCACACCTCTCTGAGCCTTAGCACACCTGTCTCTCACCGTGGGCCCCTCAGGGAGTCCACGCACTCTGGACCCCCGTGTGACGAACTAGGACTGTAGTTAAGGTTTTTTTGAGTACTGTGTGGGTGCCTTAGTTTTTTTTATGCGGTGCTTGAGTATTTAGGTGGTGGGACAACGGTGCATGATTGTTACAAAGCCCTAGAAGGCAGAGGCCTGGACACAGAGAAGGGTTTTGTTTTTTGGCAACAGAAAGCTGAAGGTGTGAGAACAAAGGGATTAGGTGACCTTTTGGCCCGGGAAGCAGACAAAGGCGGAGGAGGGGCCGGAGAGTTTGAGTTTTGGTGGCTGGCCGGTGAAGAGGCGAGGGAGGCAGACAGGGTCTGGCCTCCCTGCCCCGGTTAAAGCTGTGGGGCAAAATGCAGGAAGCCCCAGGCTGGGGTTTAAGCTTCCTGCCCCCCCAAAAAACCCAACTAAGGGGTCCTAAATGTACTAACAAGCTCTGGTTAAACTGTAACACCCCGGGCCTCCAACCCCGAAGGGGACGATGCAACCCTGTTCTCTAGCCCAGAGTGACTCTCAGCCAGCGTCAAACTGGAGGGATGATTGAGCGTTGAACACAGCACAGGAACTCTCAGGGCCTCAGGCCTGGCCTCCCTCAGCCCAGCACATCCAGCTCTCTCCTGTATCCCGGTGGGCTCTGCCTGCTTCCTCTCTCCAGCCCCGAGCCCCCTGCTTCCCAGCTGGGCTGTGGATATCACTGGCCCCAAGCCCCACCTCTGTCCATTGTCTTCTCTCCAGGTAAACAGCCCTGCAAACAGGGTTGTCTGGGCCTCTTCTCTGTCGTCCCCCCCCCCCCCCCTTGGCTGGAAACCCCCGGGGCTCCTCTCTTCGCAGCCTATTGTTCTCCCACTGGCCAGAACCGGCCCTGTCGCCGGGGTCTCCATTCTCCACGTCCGTGGCTGGGGTCCCCAGTTCCCTCGCCAGTCCCCTGTAACAACAAACTCCCTCTCCCGTCACCTCGTTAAACCCTAACCCCCAGGGAAACTGAGTCCCACCCCCTTCGCATGCAACCCTAG
Organism: Chelydra serpentina; assembly: GCA_037349315.1. NCBI lineage: Eukaryota > Metazoa > Chordata > Testudines > Chelydridae > Chelydra > Chelydra serpentina. The sequence goes on from JBAIAC010000722.1 coordinate 21,471, forward strand.
GAAACCAAGAAAACCCCCACAGGCAACAAGGACAACAGGAAACTCCCCCATGCGTCACACACGGGGCCAAAGGGGCCGGACCCCTGCCCCGGACCGGGCCAGGCAAGGGAGGTGCTTCGAGCTGGCGCCGCCCCCCCCCCCCACTTCCCCCGTTTCCGCTTTTTGCCCCAGCTGGGAACCAGGCGTCTCCGCGGTCCCGGCAGCGCCCGGCGGGTCCCCGCAGCAGCGAAGGGGCGATGGGGCGAATCCCCCCCACACCGGGCGGCCCTTGGACAGGGATTCTCCTGGCAGGTCAGAGGGGACGGGGGCCAAGGGGGAGAACGTGGGACCCAGGTGTCCGGGACACAAAGGGCTCCAATAGGCACCATTGCAAATGAAAGCCGAGGGCTGCAGGTCGGGACTGAGGGGCACCGGCAGAGCTGGGATGGGGGGACCCTGGGCTGGGGTAGCCGGAGGGGGGCTCTGACGCTTCCCCCCCAGGCTCCCCCGAGGCTGAGCCCCAGAGCCCCAGGGGCACCCAGAGACACCCCATTGTTCCCCCCAGATCCTGCTCTGCGTGGGGGGATCAGCCGCTTGTGTCTCGCTGTCCGAGAGCATTGGGGGGGGGGGGTGGACGACACTGAGCCCCCCCCGCCCCACTGAACTCCCTCGATCCAGCCCCACGCAGAGACTCAGGAACCAGACACCACCCCACCGGGGGGGGGGGGCAGACGAACCTTCTCCCCACAACTGGTTCCTTCTTCCAAAGCGAAGGGGAAGTGGGCGGACGAGGCTGGGAGGGGAAGTCTGAGGCCGGAGGGGCCCCGTGGGGCTGCCCTGCCTGTGGATCCGGACTCCAGGGTTCCGGCCCAGAGACGCCTCCCCTGGGTCGAGGCGGGTCCCGCTGCAGGAAAACGTGTGGGGGGGGGCACCTGGCGAGGGGGCCCTTGCAGCTGAGAGGGTGGAGCGGGGGCGGGGGACCCAGGTGTCCCGGACACAAGCGAGGGTAACGGGACAGTGCAGATGAAAGCAGAGGGGCTGCAGGTCGGGAGTGAGGGGCACCAGTTAGTATCAGTCTCTCTGGTCTCCCCCCCCAGCCTCCGTCCTGGGCTCCTGCCTCCAGCCGGCGCCGGCCCAGACCCCAGTGACCATCGTCCTCACCCCGCCGAGCCCCGTGGCGGGAGGGGGCGTCAGCCTGGCCCCGGAGCCAGCGACACAGGGAATCCTGACCTGCGGCTGGTACCGATCAGCGACCGCTGATGAGAACAGCCGGATCCTCAGCTACATCCCAGGACCACCCCCCGTTCAGCAAAACGGCTCGGCCCACACGGGGCGGGAGACAGCGGGGCCGGGCTGCGCCCTGCACATCGCGGGGTTAACGCTCAGCGACACCGGGAGCTACACGGTGAGGATAGAGAGCCCGACTAGCCCTGGCCTCGGCTCGGTGTATCTGCGCGTCTCTGGTAAGTGCTGATCCCGGGAGCTGCCTCTCCCCCATCCCCACCCCCAGCGACGGGGCTCTGGGCGTCTCCTCTGGGATGAGCCCGGCTGGGACTTGGGGGGAACCGGCCCCCAAACACAGACCCTGCCCTGTGCGTGGCACCCGCCCCCTGCCCCCAAGAGGTGATGAACCCCCCCGATACACAGAGATGGGGGCTCTGGGCCCCCGAACGCCCCCTCCCTGAGCTGGGAGCCAGGACTGAATTTGGATGGGGAGTGAGCCCCCTCCCTCCCCCCAACAGCTGCTGCTGTCGCAGTTGGTACAATCTGGATTAACCCTTTGTGCATTGACCTCCCCATGCAGACCCCACTCTCCTGCCCTCCCTAGATAGAACCCAGGAGTCCTGGCTCCCAGCCCCCCCCCCCGGCTCTAACCCCCCAGCACCCACTCCCCTCCCAGAGCCGGCGAGAGAACCCAGGCGTCCTGGCTCCCAGAACCGCAGTGAGTCCAGCACCGTGACGGTGACCTGTGAGTAACTACAGCCCGTCCTCCGGCCGCGCTGCCCCTGGCCCTGCCGCATCACCCAGCCACTGGGGTGGGGCGGAGGGGCTGTTTATAGGGGGACCCCTCCCTGGTGCCATTCATGCCCTGATCCTGTCCCTGACTCTGTAGATGGGCCGGACTCTGCCAGGATAGACCTGCCAGGACCCATCGCCCAGGGGTGCAAGTGGGAATCGTTTCTGGCCGGTACGGCACCCATGGGGGAGACATGAGGGGGGGGCACCTCTCCACGGGACCCTCCATGTGACCCCGCCCTCAGCCCAGGGCCCTGCGAGTGAAGGGAAATCTGTTCTCCCTGTGAGAGACGGTGTTTGGGGTCCCACGTCCACCCCCTCTCCCCCCTTCTAGTTACAACCGTCGCTGGAACAGTCCATTCAGTGTAGACGGGCGTTTTCTGGGGTCCATTGAGAGCTAAGGGCTCCTAACCCCACCCCCATGTCTCTCCCCCACGTGCCCATTCAGGTCTCTCTCGGGCCGGGATCGGGATCATCATCGGGTCACTGGCAGGGGCAGCTCTGGTCGGAGTCGGGGCTTATTTCCTCTGTGAGTAACAGCCCCTCCCCCGGGAGAGCCAGGACTCCTGGGTTCTCTCCCCGACTAATAAATAGAGAAATGCCAATCTCCTAGAACGACCTTGCAAGGTCATCGAGTCCAGTCCCCTGCCTTCACTAGCAGGACCAAGTACTGTCCCCTGACAGATTTTTGCCCCAGATCCCTAAATGGCCCCCTCAAGGATTGAACTCACAACCCTGGGTTTAGCAGGCGACTGCTCAAACCACTGAGCTATCCCCCCCCCAACTCTGGGAGGGGAGTGGGGTGGTCAGAGCAGGGGGGCTGGGAGCCAAGGCCCAATTCCAGTGTCTCTGGTGATTCCTCCCAGACTCTCGATGCCGGAACAAGACCCCCACGGAGAACGGGGCACCTGTCCTGGTGTACGAGAACCTGTCCCCTACAGCTGGGGCGGGGCCAGTGGTGAGTGACAAGGGCTCAGCCCCGCCCCTTCTATTCCAGTCTCACCCCCTCCTCTGCGGATACCCCTCAGTCCCGACCCGCAGCCCCCTGCCAGTGTAACGTGTCCCCTTTGGGCGGAGGTGGGGGGTTACACAACCCCTGGGTCCCACTGACTCTCCTGGGATCCCCCCTCTGAGCTCGGCTGCGGGGCTGGGAGGTCTCTGGGGTTTAGTGCTAACGACCCTCTTGCCTCTGTCTCTCCCAGGCCCAGCCCGGGAGCCCCCTGACCCCGGTCCCACGTACGAGGTGAGCACTGGCCCCTTGCACTGTATCCTCCCCTGAGGGGGGTTCGGACCCAGTGGGGGCAGGAGGGAGCGAGGAGCTGCCCCTCCCCAACTCCTATGGCTGGGAATGGGGCTGGTTATCACATCCCCGGGGGAGGGGCAGAGTGAGCCAGAGGGGGAGCAGCCGGGAGCCCCAGGGCTGAGGGGAGGGGCTGGGGGGCCGAGCACTGGGGGGAGGGATGGGCCCCCCCGGGATGGGAGGGGCTGTTGGGTCCGTTGGTGGAGGTTGGGGATGGGCTCTGCAGGGCAGGGTCCCCAGCTCTCCCCTGGGGCGTCTCTGGCTGAATCATCCCCGTTTCCCCAGACGCTGCAGCCCCGACAGCCGGACCTGTACGAGGAGCTGAAGAAGTGACACCCCCTCCTGCCCCCCGGTGCATGCTGGGAGGGCCCGGTGCATGCTGGGAGGGGCCCGGTGCATGCTGGGAAAGGAATGTCACTAAGCCTGGTCCCGCCGCCCCGGGGACGTCCCGTCGATGAAGGGTTAAAGGGCAGGAACAGTCACTGCCCGGCCGGGGGGTCCGTCAATGCTGCTTCCCTGGCGCCCATCACCGCAGCGTCTGGGCCCCTGCGAGGTCTCGTCCCCACCCCTGTGGGGGGCTGGGCCGTTCTCCCCACTGCACAGACGGGCCCGGGCAGCTCAGTGAGCGGTCTGCGTCCCCGGGAGTCTGTGGGGTGCAGGGACTCAGACCCGGGTCTCCCCCATGCCTGGCTGGTGCTCAAACTAGGGCTAGGGGTCCCTGCCCAGGCTGGCTGCCCCCCAGTGCCCGTCCCTGCATCTTACCCTCCCTGGGCAGTTCTCCCCTGCAGATCTGTGAGCAGCGATGCCACCCGCCCGGCCGGGACCCGGGACCCCTGGTGGAGGGTACAGGGCGCCAAGGGGCTCACGGGGGCCCCGGCACTGATTTCTCCAGACCAGCCCCCAAAGGGGCTCGGGAGGTCCCTGCCCAGAGCCGGCAGTGCCGGGCGCGGTGACCGGGGTGAGCCTTGTGCCCGGGGACATGTCTGGAGCTGTGTGTCTGGCCTGGGTCTCGGGGGCTGGTTCCAGCCGGGCAGCGGGAGGCGCCAGGCCTGTCCCTGGCAGACAGGAGGCACCGGGCTCCGGGGGCGCTGGGGGGTGCCGAGCTCGCCAGCGGCTGGTTCCACCCGGAGCCAGGCCCCAGCAGCGTCTGCACCAGCCCCAGGGAAGCAGCCGGGCAGGGAAAAGCCCCAGTGTGTGGGGGGGCAGACGCTGGCCTGGTGGGAGATATCGTGGGGTGCACCCAGGGGGTGCACCCAGGGTCCTGGGGGGTGCACCCAGGGTCCTGCCCCGAGGGGAGCAGCTGCCAGCAGGTTTGTCTCCTGCAGGGAGTGTCGGAGCCCTGCCGGCTGGGAGCCAGGGGGAGTCGGACACTGCGGGGGGGGGGGGGGGGGGGAGCTGAACCCCACAGGAGCTGCGGGCGGGGGGGGTTCGGGACGTTGGGGCGCTGGGAAGCGCGTTCCCAATTTATTCTCCATGTGACCCGTTGTCCCATTAACGCCGGCGGCTCCTTCTCCCAGCTCTGGGCAATAAACGCGCCCTGGTTTTCGCTGTAACCCCTGGCCGTGCCGGGGCCGAGGGGGCGCTGGGTGGGGGTCACTGCTCAGCTGGGGGTTCTGGAGGTTCACCCCCCCTCCACAGGGCCAGACAAGGCTCCTCGGGCCGGGGCAGGGGGTCGCGAGGGGCCTGGCACCCCGGGAAGCATCCCACGGCTGGGGGGGGGCAAAGGGGGAGCAGAGCGAGAGCAAAGGCCCCACACGCGGCCGCCGTGGGCTCCTCTGCCCTGCGAGTACAGACCCACAGCTGGGCCCTGCCCCCCGGCACCCCACTGGGTTATAACCAATCATTATACTAACATTTCACTACCTAATGCAACATAGTGTAACTACATTGTCTAACCAATCCCACCCCCCACCAGCCAAATGAATTCTGTAAGAGACAGAAACAATCAGAGACCCGGCCAAGCCCAGACAGACAATGGGGGTGAGGCCCATGGAGATAAGACCATGAAGAAATGAGCGTTTCACAGCCACAGCTATTGAGAAGTGGTTTCTTGCCAGACAGATCCCATCAAACGTTTCTTTCTCCGGGGGGGGGGGCCTTAGGACGGGGTCTCCTCCGGGGGGGGGCTTAGGACGGGGTCTCCTCCGGGGGGGGGCCTTAGGACGGGGTCTCCTCGCCAGCCCCGCATCACAGGGGTTTAATGTCATGCGATGGATTATGGGGATGTGACTTCCCCCGGCTCGGCTGCTCTTTGAACCTGGCTGCAGATGAGGCCTGGTCCTTACAGGGCCCTGCCCCCGTTCAGGCACCGACCAGCCCCCGAGGGGGGGATTTCTCCCCCATGTGACTCTCCACCCCCCCCCACACACCCACCCCCCGCATCTGCCAGGGCCGGACCAGTAGTGTTAGGCAGGTCCGGAGCACAGGGGCAGCGGCGCTATAAAAAGGCGCCTCCCGGCTCCCCCTGGACTCACCCGGCGGCGCTTTAAAGGGCCCGCGGCTCCTGCCTTTTAAAGCGCCCCCCCCCATCCCACGGCCGCTCCCCCTGCTGCCCCACTGGCTGTTACTGGGCAGGATCCCCCCACCCCCCTCGAAGGAGCCGCGGGGCCCTGGAGACCCTTCGTTAGAGAGTCCGTCTCGGGTTCCCCTGACACTGCAGCGACCGAATCTCCCCCCCCCCCCCACACTTCCCCCATCTCTGCCCTTTGCCCCCAGCTGGGAACCAGGCGTCTACGCGGTCCCGGCAGCGCCCGGCGGGTCCCGCAGCAGCGAAGGGCGATGGGGCGAATCCCCCACAGACTGGGCGGCCCTTGGACAGGGATTCTCCCGGCAGATCGGGGGGGGAGAATGTGGGGATCTGGGCGTCTGACCCACGGCTGAGCCCCCCCCTCCACAAAATCTGCACTGGGGGGCGATAATTGGGGGGAGGATTCCTGGGAGGGGGCGGGGCGGGCCTGGCCACTTGGGACACCTGCCCCCAAACATAGACCCTGCCGTGTACATGGCATCTTCCCCTCAAGGGATAGTCCCCCCCCCCCACACACACACAGACGTGGGGCTCTGGGTCCCTGAGCTGGGGGTCAGGACCTGCCCCAGCCTATGTGGATGGGGAGTGACCCTCCCCCGACAGCGGCTGCTATCGCAGTCGGTATCTGCATCAGTCCTGCACCCAGAGCCCCACTGCTGCATGCACACACCTCCCCACACAGACCCCCACTCCCCCGTCCTTGCCGGAGAGAACCCAGGAGTCCTGGCTCCCTCCCAGCCCCCCCCCCCCGCTCTAACCCACGAGACCCCACTTCCCCGCCCTCGCCGGAGAGAACCCAGGAGTCCTGGCTCCCTCCCAGCCCCCCTGCTCTAACCCACCAGACCCCACTCCCCCACCCTTGCCGGAGAGAACCCAGGAGTCCTGGCTCCCTCCCAGCCCCCCTGCTCTAACCCACCAGACCCCACTCCCCCGCCCTTGCCGGAGAGAACCCAGGAGTCCTGGCTCCCTCCCAGCCCCCCCTGCTCTAACCACCAGACCCCACTCCCCTGCCTTCGCCGGAGAGAACCCAGGAGTCCCTGGCTCCCTCCCAGCCCCCCTGCTCTAACCCACCAGACCCCACTCCCCTGCCTTCGCCGGAGAGAACCCAGGAGTCCTGGCTCCCCTCCCAGCCCCCCCTGCTCTAACCCACCAGACCCCACTCCCCCGCCCTTGCCGGAGAGAACCCAGGAGTCCTGGCTCCCTCCCAGCCCCCCCTGCTCTAACCCACCAGACCCCACTCCCCTGCCTTCGCCGGAGAGAACCCAGGAGTCCTGGCTCCCTCCCAGCCCCCCCTGCTCTAACCCACCAGACCCCACTCCCCCGCCCTTGCCGGAGAGAACCCAGGAGTCCTGGCTCCCTCCCAGCCCCCCTGCTCTAACCCACCAGATACCCCCACTCCCCCGCCCTTGCGGAGAGAACCCAGGAGTCCTGGCTCCCTCCCAGCCCCCCTGCTCTAACCCACCAGACCCCACTCCCCGCCCTTGCCGGAGAGAACCAGGATTCCTGGTTCCCTCCG
>JBAIAC010000723.1:62500-65000 GCA_037349315.1 Chelydra serpentina
TATACTTAGGGTTAGGGTTAGGGTTAGGGTTAGGGTTATACTTAGGGTTAGGGTTAGGTGTAGATTATACTTAGGGTTAGGGTTAGGGTAGGGTTATACTTAGGGTTATGGTTAGGGTTAGGGTTAGGGTTAGGGTTATACTTAGGGTTAGGGTTAGGGTTAGGGTTAGGGTTAGGGTTAGGGTTAGGGTTAGGGTTATACTTAGGGTTAGGGTTAGGGTTAGGGTTAGGGTTATACTTAGGGTTAGGGTTAGGGTTAGGGTTAGGGTTAGGGTTAGGGTTATGGTTATACTTAGGGTTAGGGTAGGGTTAGGGTTAGGGTTAGTTGTATACTTAGGGTTAGGGTTAGGGTTAGGTTAGGGTTATACTTAGGGTTAGGGTTAGGGTTAGGGTTAGGGTTAGGTTAGGGTTAGGTAGGGTTATACTTAGGGGGTAGGGGTGTAGGGTTAGGGTTATACTTAGGGTTAGGGTTAGGGTTAGGGTTAGGGTTAGGGTTAGGGTTTAGGGTTAGGGTTATACTTAGGGTTAGGGTTAGGGTTAGGGTTAGGGTTATACTTAGGGTTAGGGTTAGGGTTAGGGTTAGGGTTAGGGTTAGGGTTAGGGTTAGGGTTAGGGTTATACTTAGGGATAGGGTTAGGGTTGTACTTAGGGTTAGGGTTAGGGTTAGGGTTAGGGTTAGGGTTAGGGTTAGGGTTAGGGTTAGGGTTATACTTAGGGTTAGGGTTAGGGTTATACTTAGGGTTAGGGTTAGGGTTAGGGTTAGGTTAAGGGTTAGGGTTATACTTAGGGTTAGGGTTAGGGTTAGGGTTAGGGTTAGGGTTAGGGTTAGGGTTAGGGTTAGGGTTATACTTAGGTTAGGGGGTTAGGTTAGGGTTAGGGTTATACTTAGGGTACGGTTAGGGTTAGGGTTAGGGTTAGGGTTAGGGTTAGGGTTAGGGTTAGGGTTAGGGTTATACTTAGGGTTAGGGTTAGGGTTAGGGTTAGGGTAGGGTTATACTTAGGGTTAGGGTTAGGGTTAGGGTTAGGGTTAGGGTTATACTTAGGGTCAGGGTTAGGGTTAGGGTTAGGGTTAGGGTTAGGGTTAGGGTTAGGGTTATACTTAGGGTTAGGGTTAGGGTTAGGGTTAGGGTTAGGGTTAGGGTTAGGGTTAGGGTTATACTTAGGGTTAGGGTTAGGGTTAGGGTTAGGGTTAGGGTTAGGGTTATACTTAGGGTTAGGGTTAGGGTTAGGGTTAGGGTTAGGGTTAGGGTTAGGGTTAGGGTTAGGGTTATCCTTAGGGTTAGGGTTAGGGTTATACTTAGGGTTAGGGTTAGGGTTAGGGTTAGGGTTAGGGTTAGGGATAGGGTTATACTTGCGGTTAGGGTTAGGGTTAGGGTTAGGGGTTAGGGTTAGGGTTAGGGTTAGGGTTAGGGTTAGGGTTATACTTAGGGTTAGGGTTAGGGTTAGGGTTAGGGTTAGGGTTAGGGTTAGGGTTAGGGTTATACTTAGGGTTAGGGTTAGGGTTAGGGTTAGGGTTAGGGTTAGGGTTAGGGTTAGGGTTAGGGTTATACTTAGGGTTAGGGTTAGGGTTAGGGTTAGGGTTAGGGTTAGGGTTAGGGTTAGGGTTAGTTTTAGGGTTATACTTAGGGTTAGGGTTAGGGTTAGGGTTAGGGTTAGGGTTATACTTAGGTTAGGGTTAGGGTTAGGGTTAGGGTTAGGGTTAGGGTTAGGGTTATACTTAGGGTTAGGGTTAGGGTTAGGGTTAGGGTTAGGGTTAGGGTTATACTTAGGGATAGGGTTAGGGTTATACTTAGGGTTAGGGTTAGGGTTAGGGTTAGGGTTAGGGTTAGGGTTAGGGTTAGGGTTATACTTAGGGTTAGGGTTAGGGTTATACTTAGGGTTAGGGTTAGGGTTAGGGTTAGGGTTAGGGTTAGGGTTAGGGTTATACTTAGGGTTAGGGTTAGGGTTAGGGTTAGGGTTAGGGTTAGGGTTAGGGTTAGGGTTAGGGTTAGGGTTATACTTAGGGTTAGGTTAGGGTTAGGGTTAGGGTTATACTTAGGGTTACGGTTAGGGTTAGGGTTAGGGTTAGGGTTAGGGGTAGGGTTAGGGTTAGGGTTAGGGTTAGGGTTATACTTAGGGTTAGGGTTAGGGTTAGGGTTAGGGTTAGGGTTATACTTAGGGTTAGGGTTAGGGTTAGGGTTAGGGTTAGGGTTATACTTAGGGTCAGGGTTAGGGTTAGGGTTAGGGTTAGGGTTAGGGTTAGGGTTAGGGTTATACTTAGGGTTAGGGTTAGGGTTAGGGTTAGGGTTAGGGTTAGGGTTAGGGTTATACTTAGGGTTAGGGTTAGGGTTAGGGTTAGGGTTAGGGTTATACTTAGGGTTAGGGTTAGGGTTAGGGTTAGGGTTAGGGTTAGGGTTAGGGTTAGGGTTATCCTTAGGGTTAGGGTTAGGGTTATACTTAGGGTTAGGGTTAGGGTTAGGGTTAGGGTTAGGGTTAGGGATAGGGTTATACTTGCGGTTAGG
>JBAIAC010000724.1:0-79820 GCA_037349315.1 Chelydra serpentina
AGTAGGAGGGTGGGGGTGGGGGGTCGGGTTGCGGGTGAGGGCGAGGATGGGGGTGGGATGGGGGTGAGGGTGAGGGTGAGTGTGGGAGTGGGGTGGAGTGGTGGTGAAGGTGGGGGTGAGGGAGAGGGTGAGGGTGAGGTTTGGGGTGTGAGTGAGGGTAAGGGTGTGAGTGGGGGTGAATGTGAGCGTAGGGTTGGGGCTGGGGGTGTGCGTGGGCGTCGGTATGGTTTTGTGGTTGAGGGTGCGGGTGATTGTGGGGGTTGAGGTGAGGGTGATGGTGAGCTTGGGGGGTAAGGGAGGGGGTGCGTGTGAGGGTGAGGGTGATGGTAGAGTTGGGTTTGGAGTGACGGTGAGGGTGGCGGTGGGGTTGGGGGTTGGGTTGAGGGTGAGGGTGGGGGTGGGAGTGGGGCTGAGGGTCAGGGTGGGAGTGGGGGTTGGGTTGAGGGTGAGGGAGAGGGTGGGATGGGTTTGGCAGTAAGGTGAGGGTGAGGGTGATGGTGATGGTGGGTTTGGGAGTTAGGGTTAGCGTGAGGGTGAGGGTGGGGTGGGGGTGGGGGTGGGGTTTGGGGTGAGGGTGAGGGTGGGGCTGGGGTTTGGGGTGAGGGCGATGGTGGGGGGAGGGTGAAGATGAGGGTGAGGAGGAGGCTGAGAGTGGTGGTCTGGGTGAGGGTGAGGGTCAGTCTGGGGGTGAGGGTGGGGGTTGGGGTGGGGTGAGCGGGGAGGGTTCAGGCGAGGGTGAGGGTGGGGGTGGGAGTGAGAGTGAGTGTAAGGGTGGAGGTGTGCGTGGTTGTGGGTGTGGTTTTGTGGATGAGGGTGAGGAAGATTGTGGGGGTTGGGGTAAGGGTGAGGGTGATGGTGAGGTTGTGGTTGGGGGTGCGGGTGAGGGTGATGGTGAGGGTGGGTTTTGTGTGACGGTGAGTGTGAGGGTGGGGGTGGGTTTTGGGTGAGGTTGTGGGCGAGGGTGAGGGTTAGGATTAGGATGAGGGTGAGGGTGGGTGAGGGGTGGGTTTTGGTTTAGGGTGAGGATTACGGAGGTTGCGGGGTTTAGGGTGAGGGTGAGGGTGGTGGTGGGGGTGAGGGTGAGTATGAGGGTGATCGTCAGGGTGGGGGTGGGGTGGGGGTGGGAGTGGGGGTGAGGTTGAGCGTTACGATGAGGGTGAGGGTGCGGGTGAGTGTGAGGGTGGGGTTGGGGGTGGGGTTGGGGTTGGGGATGAGGGGGAGGGTGAGCGTGAGGGTGGAGGTGGCAGTGGGGGTGAGGGTGAGAGTGGGGTTGCAGGTGAGGGAGTGGGTGAGGGTGGGGGTGAGGGTGACGATGAGTGTGGGGGTAAGGGTGAGGGTGACGGTGAACATCGGGCTGGGGTTGAGGGTGAGGGTGAGGGCGATGGTGGGGCTGAGGGTGAAGATGAGGGGGAGGGTGAGGAGGAGGATGAGAGTGGTGGTCGGGGTGAGGGTGAGGGTGAGTCTGGGGGTGAGGGTGGGGGTTGGGGTGGGGTGAGCGGGGAGGGTTCAGGCGAGGGTGAGGGTGAGGGGGGGGGTGGGGTTCGCGGTAGTGTGAGGGTGAGGGTGGTGGTGGGAGTGGGGGTGAGGGTGAGGGTGAGGGTGAGAGTGGGGGTGAGGCTGAGGGTGGGGGTGCGGTGGGGGAGGGCATGTGGGTGAGTTTGAGTGTGGGGGAGTGGGGGTGGAGGTGAGGGTGAGGGTGGGGTTGGGGGTGGGTGTGAGGGTGATGGTGATGGTGGGCTTGGTGGTGGGTGGGGGCGGGGTTGCGGTTAGGGTTAGGGTGAGGGTGGGTATGGGGGTCAGGGTGAGGGTGAGGGTGAGGGTGGAGGTGGGGGTGGGGGTGAGGGTGGGGGTGAGGGTGTGGGTGAGGCTGAGGGTGGGGGTGCGGTGGGGGAGGGCGTGTGGGTGAGTTTGAGTGTGGGGGAGTGGGGTTGGATGTGAGGGTGAGGGTGGGGTTGGGGGTGGGTTTGAGGGTGATGGTGATGGTGGGCTTGGGGTTAGGGTGAAGGTGTGGCTGAGGGTGAGCATGAGGGTGGGGGTGGGGGGGCGGTTGGGGTGAGGGTGCGTGTGGAGGTCGGGCTTGGGGTAACCACCACCACCCCCACCCGCACCCTCACCCTCACCTTCACCCTGACCCCCATACCCACCCTCACCCTAACCCTAACCGCAACCCCCGCCCCCACCCACCCCCTCCCCCCACCCTCACCCCCACCCCCACCCCCACCCTCACCACCACTCTCACCCTCACCCTAACACTAACCGTCACCCTCACCCTCACCCCAAACCCCACCCCCACCCTCACCCTCGCACTCGCCCTAACCTTTACCCTAACCCCCAAGTTCACCATCATCGTCATCCTCAACAGCACCCCACCCCCACCCTCACGCTCACCCCCACTCCCACCCCGACCCCCATCCTCACCCTCACCCTCGCCCTCACCTTTACCCTAACCCCCAAGTTCAATGTCACCATCATCCTCAACCGCACCCCACCCCCACCCTCACCCTCACGCTCTCTCCCACCCCACCCTCACCCTCAACCTCACCCTGACCCCAAACCCTACCCTCGACCTCACTCCCAGCCTGATGCTAACCCTCACCCTTAACCCCACCCTCATCCCCATCCTCACCCACACCCTCACCCTCATCCCCACCTCAACATCACTCTGACCCCCACTCCGAACCCCACCCTCACCCTCACCCTCAACCCTACCCCTAACCCCAATCCCACCCTCACCCTCACTCCAAACCCCACCCGCACCACGACCCTCACCCTCACCCGCACCCCCACCCCCACCCCCACCCCCAAACTCAACATCACCATCACCCTTACCACAAACCCACAATCACCCTCAACCTCAACCACAAAATCACGCCTACGCACAACTCCACCCCCACCCCAAACCTTACGCTCACCCTCACCCCACCCCCACTCACACCCTCACCCCACTCACACCCCAACACTCACCCTCACCCTATCCCCTAACCCCACCCCCACCCTCACCCTCTCGCTCACTCTCACACCCACCCAAACCCCCACCCCAACCACACCCTTACCCTCACCCTCACTCTAACCCCAAGCCCACCGTCACCATCACCCTCACCCCGACCACCACCACCACCCTCACCCTCCCCATCCCCCCATCCCGTCCCCCACACTCACCCGCACCCCCACCCCATCCCCACCCTCACCCTCACCACGACCCCACTGCCACCCTCCTCCTCACACTCACGCTCATCCTCACACCCACCCCCACCCTCGCCCTCACGCTCAACCTCACCCAAACCCTCATCCTCAACCCTACCCCCAACCCCACCGTAACCCCCACCCTCACCCTCACCCCCACCAACCCTCACCTTCATTCCCAGACTCACCTCATTCCCAGACTCACCCTCACCCTCACCCTAACCTTCACCCTCATCCCCACCCCCACCCTCACGCTCACCCCCACCGCCACAGCCACCCTCACCCTAACCCCGACCCACACCCCCACCCCTACACCCACGCTCACCCTCACACTCAAACTCACCCTCACTTCTACCTCCACCCCCACTCCCACCCTGACCCTCACCTCCACACCCACCCTCACCCTCACCCTCTTCCCAACCCCCAACCTCAACCCCACCCCCCACCCTCAAATTCACCCTCACCGCCACCCCGATACCCACCCTCATCATCACCCTCAGCCTCAACCGCACCCCCACCCCCAACTCACCATCAGCGTCAGCCTTACCTCATCCCCCTCAATCACCCTCACCCTCACCCACAAACTCATACCCAGGACCAAGCACACCCCCAACCCCACCCCCACACTTATGCTCACCCTCATCTCCACCCCCACTCTCACCCTCATCCTCACTCACACCTCAACCACCACCCTGACCCCATCCCCCACCCCAACCCTAACCCTCTCCCTCACCCTCACCACCCCCACCCCCAACCTCACCCTCACAGTAACCTCCACTCCCACCCTCACCCTAACCCCAACCCCCACCGCCACCCCACCCCACCCTCACTCTCTCCCTCAGCCACACCCTAACCCTAACCCTAACACTAACACTCACCCTCATCCTCACACACACCAAACCCCCACCCCCACACTCACCCTCACCTTAAACCCCAAGCCAACGATCACCATCACCCTCACCCCCACCTCCACCCCACCCCTCACTCTCACCCACACCCTCAACCTCACCCCCACCCCACACTCACCCTCACCTTCAACCCCACCCACCCTCACCCTCACCCCGACCCCCGCCCTCCTCCTCCCCTTCACACTGATCCTCACCCGCAACTCAACCCTCTGCTAACCATCACCCTCACCCTCTCCCTTACCCCCACCCTCACCCCCACCCTCACCGTCACCCTCACCCCCACTCCCACCCTCACCCTCACCTTCAACCCCACACCCACCCTCACCCTCACCCCGACCCCCACCCTCCCCCTCCCCCTCCCCTAAACCAAAACCCCACCATAACCTTCACACTCAACCTCACACCCAGCCCCAGCTGCACCCTCACCCTCACCCCGACCCCACCCCACTCTCCTCCTCACCCTCACCCTCACCTCCACCCCCACCATCACTCTCAGCCACACCCTCACCCCGAGACTGACGCTCACCATCACCGTCTCCCTTACCCCCACCCTCACTTTCACCCTCACCCTTACCCCAACCCTCAAAATCGCCCTCACCCTCACCGTCAAACCCACCCCACGCACACCCCACCCTTACGCTCACCCTCACCCCCACTCCCACCCTCACCCTCACTCACACCGCCACCCCCACCTCACCCTCAGTTTGGAGCTGCGTGGTGAAACGCAGCGAGCCCCAGAGCCGGGGTCTAAGCTCCCTGCCCCCAGAAGGCCCAGCTGAGGGGTCCTGGTCATACTTACAAGCTCTGTTTGGACTCTTTCCTGACAACCCAAATAAACCTTCTGTTTTACTGGCTGGCTGAGAGTCACATTGAATCCCGGGAAGAGGGGTGCAGGACCTGACTCCGCCACACTCCGTGACACCCTCACACTCCCCCCTCCCCACCCCCACCCTCACCCACACCCCCACCCCCAGCCTCAACATCATGCTCACCCTCACCCACACCCCAACACTCACCCTCACCCTCACCCCCACCCTCACCCTCACCCTCACTCCCACCCCTCCCTCACCCCCACACCCACCCTTACCGTCAACCTCACCAAAATCCCCACCCCAACCCTCACCCTCACCCTAACCACAATCCCCCACACCCACCCTCACCCTAACCCCCACCCCCACTCCTCATCCTCATCCGCACCCTCACCCTCACCATCACTCCGACTCCCACCCACACACTCACCGTCACCCCCACCCCCAACCTCACCGTCACCCTCACCCTAACCCCCACTCCCATGCCCACCCTCGCCCCATCCTCACCCTCACTTCCACCCCCACCCCCACAACAACACTCACCCTCACCGTCAGCCCACACCCATCCCCACCCTCACCCTCACCCCACCCTCACCCTCACCCCACCCCCACCATCACCCTCACCAACCACCCATCCTCACCCTCACACTCCCCCTCCCCTCTTGCACTCACCTACTTGTGCTTCTTCCCGGTATCCCACTTCCCCACTTACCTCGGGGCTTTGGTCTCCTTCCCCCTCACACTAACCCCACCCCAACCGTCACCCCACCCCCACCCTCACCTTCACTCTCACCCCCATCCGAACCCCCACCCTCACCATCACCCTCGCCCCCACCCCCACGCTCACCCTCACCCTAATCCTCATCCTCACCCTCACGCCACCCCCAGCCCCACGCCCACCCTCACCCTAAACCTCACCCCCACCGCCACTCCGACCCTCACCCTCACCCCCACCCCCACCCACACTCTCACCCTCACCCACCACCCTAACCCTCATCCTCACCCTCACCCCACGCACAGCCCCACTCCCACCCTCACACTCACCCTCACCCCCACCGCCACACCGACCCTAACCCTAACCCTAACCCCCACCCCCAGCTCCTCCCTCACTCTCACCCCCACCCACACCCCCACCCACACCCCCACCCACACCCTCACTCCCACCCCCAACCTCACCCTCACCCCCCACCCCCACAACCACCCACACTCTCACCCTCACCCTCACTCTCACCCATAGCACCGCACTCAACCTCACCCTCACCGTCACCCTCTCACTCATCGCCACCCCCACGCTCACCCTCACCCAGACAGTCACCCAAACCTCCACTCCCACTCCCACCCTGACCCTCACTCCCACCCCCACCCTCACCCTCACCCCCACTCCCACCCCCACCCACACCCTGACCCTCACTCTCAACCCAACACCCAACCCACCTCCAACCCCACCCACACACTCACCCGACCCGCACCCTCACCGTAATGCTAATCTTCACCCTCACCCCCACCCTCACACTCCCCCTATCCGTAACCCTCACCCTCACCTTCAACCTCACCCCAACTCCCACCCCCACCCCCACCCTCAACCTCAACCTCACCGTCACCCTCAACCCCACCCCCACCCTGACCCTAACCTCCAGACACACCCTCACCCCCACCTGCACCCTTACCCTCACCACCACCCCCACTCCCACCCCCACAGTCACCCTCACCCCGACCCTCACCGTCACCCCCACCCCCACCCTCACTGTCAACCTCACCCTAACTGCCGCCACCACCCTCACCCCCAACCACACCCTCACCCTCAAACTCACAATCACCCCAAACCCCCATCCTCAGTCTCACCTTCACCCTCACCCCACCCCGCACCCTAACCTCAACCCCAAACCCCACCCTCACCCTCACGACCACCGAAAAACCCCACCCGCACCCTCACCCTCACCCTTACTCCCACCCCCACCCTCACCCTAACCCCCACCCCCCCCAACCCCAACCCCAACCCTCACCATCACCCACCCACCCCACCCTCACCCTCACCCCTCCCCTACCCCCACGCCCAACCCTCACACTCCCCCTATCCGTAACCCTCACCCTCGACAACACCCCAACTCCCACCCCCAACCCCACCATCACCCTCACCCTTACCCCAACCCTCACAATCACCCTCACGCTCAAACACAAACCCATACCCATGACCAGGCACACCCCCAACCCCACCCCCACCCATACGCTCACCCTCACCCCCACCCCCACTCACACCCTCTAAATCACTCACACCCCAACCCCACCCTCACCCTCACCCCTAAACCACACCCCCACCCTCACCCTCCCCCCACCCTTCACCAGCACTCCCACCCCCACCCCCACCCCCACCCTCACCCTCACCGTAACCTCCACACCCACTCTCACCCTCACCCTAACCCTAACCGTAACACTCACCCTCACCCTCACACACACCACAACACCCAACTCCACCCTCACCCTCACGCTCACCCTCACCATGACCCTAACTCCAAAGCCTACTGTCACTATCACCCTTACCCCCCCCCCACCACCACCCTCACCCTCACCCACATCCTCACCCTCAACCTTACCCCATCCCCACCCCACCTCCACCCTCACCCTCACCCGCCCCCTACCCCATCCTCCTCCTCACACTCACCCTGATCCTCAACTGCACCCCCACCCTCCTCCTCACCCTCACCCTCATCCTCACCTCCACCCCCACCATCGCTCTCACCCTCACCCTCACCCCAGCCCGACGCTCACCTTCACCCTCTCCCTTACCCCCACCCTCACGCTCACCCCCAACCTCACCCTCACCCCCACACCCTCTCCCACCCTCACCATCACCACAACTCCCACCACCACCCTCACCCTCACCCTCATGATCGACCCTACCCTCAACCCCACGCCCACCCCCTCCCTCACCCCAGACTCACCTTCACCCTAAGCCTCACCCTCACCCCACCCCCACCCTCACCATCACACTCAACCCCACCCCCGCCCTCTCCCCCACACTGACCTTCATCCTAACCCCGACCCACAACCCAATCCCCACCCCCCACCCTCACAATCACCCTCACTCTCACCCTCACCCCCACCCCGACCCAAACCCTCACCCTCACCCTCACAGTAAAACCAAAACCCACCCTAACCGTCACCTTCACCCTCACCCCCAACCCCAGTCCCACCCTCACTCTCACTCTCACCTTCGCACCACCCCGACCCCCACCCGAACCCGAACCCCACCCGAACCCGAACCCCACCCCCACCCTCCTCCTCACCCTCACTCTCATCCTCAGCTCCACCCTCAGCCTCTCCCTCAGCCTCACCCTCACCCTCAACCCCACCCCCACTCCCACTCTCACCCCCACTCCCCCCTCACCCTAACCCCAAACCTACCCACACCCTCACTCTCACCCTCACACTCACCGTCACTCTCACACTCAGCCTAATCCTAACCCTCACCCTCACACTCAACCTCACCCTCACCCCAACTGCCCCTTTCACCCCCCCACTCCCACCCTAATCCTCACACTCATCCACAACCCAAACGTCACCCTCACCATCACCCTCACCCTCAACCCCACCCCCAACCTACCTCACCCTCACACTTACCCCAACCCCCCAAATCGCCCTCACGCTCACAATCAAACCCACACCCACGCACACCACACCTCCACCCTTATGCTCACCCCCATCCCCACTCCCACCCTCACCCTCACTCAGACCCCCACCCCCACCCTCACCCTCACCCTCACGTCAATCCCCAGCCCCACCCCCACCCTCACCCTCACCCTCACCATCAACCCCAACCCCACCCCCACCCTCACCCTCACTCTCACCCTCACCCTAACCCTCACCCTCAACTTCACCCCAACCCTCACCCCCACAACAACCCCGAACCTCGCCCTCACCCTATCCCCCAAACCCACCGTCACCATCACCCTCACACTAACCCCAAACACTCCACCAATATCCCCTTCACCCTCACCCTCACCCCAACCCCCACTCCCTCCCTCTCCCTCACCCTCACCCTCACAGTAAAACCAAACCCCACCCTAACCCTCACCTTCACCCTCACCCCCAACCCCAGTCCCACCCTCACTCTCACTCTCACCCTCGCCCCACCCCGACCCCCACCCGAACCCGAACCCCACCCCCACCCTCCTCCTCACCCTCACTCTCACTCTCATCCTCAGCTCCACCCTCAGCCTCTCCCTTAGCCTCACCCTCACCCTCAACCCCACCCCCACTCCCACTCTCACCCTAACCCCACTCCTACCCACAACCTCACTCTCACCCTCACACTCACCGTCACTCTCACACTCAGCCTAATCCTAACCCTCACCCTCACACTCAAACCTCACCCTCACCCCAACTGCCCCTTTCACCCCCCCACTCCCACCCTATCCTCACACTCACCCTGAACCCAAACGTCACCCTCACCATCACCCTCACCCTCAACCCCACCCCCAACCTACCTCACCCTCACCCTTACCCCAACCCCCCAAATCGCCCTCACGCTCACCGTCAAACCCACACCCAACGCACACCCCACCCCCACCCTTATGCTCACCCCATCCCCACTCCCACCCTCACCCTCACTCAGACCCCCACCCCCACCCTCACCCTCACCCTCATGTCAATCCCCAGCCCCACCCCACCTCATCCTCACCCTCACCACCAACCCCAACCCCACCCCCACCCCCACCCTCACCCTCACTCTCACCCTCACCCTAACCCTCACCCTCAACTTCACCCCAACCCTCACCTCCACAACAACCCCAAACCTCGCCCTCACCCTATCCCCCAAACCCACCGTCACCATCACCCTCACACTAACCCCCAAACACTCCATCAGTATCCCCTTCACCCTCACCCCCACCCCAACCCCCACCCCCTCCCTCTCCCTCACTCTCAACCTTAGCCGAATCCCCACAATAACCCTCAGCTTCACACTCAACCCCACACCCACGCCCACCCCACCCCCACTCCCACCGCCACCCCCACCCCCACGCTCACACTAACCCTCAAACCCACCGTGAGCATCACCTTCACCCTCACCCCGACGTCCACCATCACCCTCATACTCACCCTCACCACCACCCCACCCCCCCACCCTCACCCTCACCCTAAACCCAACCCCCACCCCCACCCCCACCCCAACCTCTCACCCTCACCCTCACCCTCACCCTAACCCTAATACTAACCCTAACCCTCACCCTCAGTTCAACACTCACCCCAACCCCCACCCCCACCCCCAGCCACCCCCTCACCCCCACCTCACCCTCACAATCACCCCGACCCCCACCCCCACCCTCCTCCTCACCCTCACCCTCACCCTAACCCCCACCCCCACCCATCACCCTCACCCTCAGCGTAACGCTCAACCTGACCCCCACCCCCACCCTCACCCTGTGACGCTGAGGGTGAGGTGGGGCGGTGGGGTGGTGGTGACGGTGAGTTAAGGGATTTGGTGGGGGTGGGGTTTGTGGTGTGGGTGAGCGTGAGGGTGAGCGTGAGGGTGAGGGTGGGGGTGGGAGGGAGGATCAGGGTGGCGGTGAGGATGGGGGTAGGTGTCAGGGTGATGGTGAGGGTTGGGGTGGGGGTTAGGGTGTGGGTGAGGTTGAGGGTCGGGTGCGGGTGAGGGTGAGGATAGGTGGTGAGGGTGGGAGTGAGGCTGAGGGTGAGGGTGAGGGAGGGGATGAGAGTGAGGGAGAGGGTGCGGGTGGGGGTGGGAGTGAGTGTAAAGGTGGGGCTGTGGGTGGGGTGTTCGTGGGCGTGGGTTTGAGGGTGAGGGTGATTGTGGGTTTTGGGGTAAGGGTGAGGGTGACGGTGAGCTTGGAGGTGGGGATGGGGGTGGAGGTGAGGGTGAGGGTGGGGTTTGGGTGAGGGTGAGATTGGGGGTGGGGATGGGGGTTGGAGTGAGGGTGAGGTTGAGGGTGAGTCCGTGGGTGAGGGTTAGGGTGAGGGTGAGGGTGAGGGGTGGGGTGGGGGTAAGGGTGAGGTTGAGCATTACTCCCCCACCCTCAGCCTCATTCTCACCCTCACCCTATCCATAACCATAGCCCTAACCCTAACCCTCACTCACACTCCCACCCCCTCCCTCACCCACACCACCACCCCACGCCCACCCTCACCCCAACCGCCACCGCCAACCCCACCCTCACCATCAACGTGAGCCTCACCCCCACCCTCACCCTCACACCCACCCCACCCTCACTCTCACCCCCACCCCTACCCCCACCCCCACCCCAACCCTGACCCTCAACCTCACCCTCACCCCAACCGCCACCTTTAACCCCAAACCCCACCCTCACCCTCACCCCAAACCCCACCCTCACCATTACCCTCCCCCTCACCCCCTCCCCCCAGCCCACCCCCAACCTCACCCATCACCCCACCTCACCCCCACCCCCAACCCCCACCCCCAACCCCACCCTCACCATCACCGTGAGCCTCACTCCCATCCTCATCCTAATCCCCACCCAACCCTCACCCCAACCGCCACCCCACCCTCACCCTCACCCCTACCCCCACCCCAACCCTAACCCTCAACCTCACCCTCACCCCTAACCCTCAACCTCACCCTCACCCCAACCGCCACCCAAACCTCACCCCCACCCTAACCCTCACCCCAAACCTCACCATTAACCTCCCCCTCCCCCCTCCCCCAACTCCACCCCCAACCCCACCCCCACAATCACCCTCACCCTCAAACCCCAAGCCACATCCACGCAATACCTCGCAATGAACAATTCATTCCTGTTCAGAACAAGAACCAAATTTATCCTGGAATCCTCTTAAAAACGCCAGTTAGGTTTGCTGCTTCGCTTCTTGCACTGGATTGCCTCCTCCTAAAGCAGTTATGCGCTACTTGGCTTTTCGTACAGATCCGTTCGTAAGAATACCTCGCAATGAACAATTCAACCTTGTTCACTGCTACTGCCAGCTCTCTCCTGTAATCCTCCTCCAAAAGTTATTTAAATGTACTGCTGCGATATTGGTACAGATCCGTTCATGAGAATACCTCACTACGATCAATTCAATCCTGTTCACTGCAAGTTCCAAATTTCTCCTGGAAGCCTCTTTGAAACGTCCGTTAGATCTTCCACTGAGCTTTTTGTAGCTATTAGATTTTGAAAATTCCTAAAAAAGCATTTCAATTCTGTTCACTGCTACAGACGAATTTCACATGGAATCCTGCTCCAAAAGCCGTTATGCTGCACTGGTTTGGAGGGTGGGGGTAGGTTGGGGGTGGGGTTGCGGTTAGGGTTAGGGTGAGTGTGGGGGTGGGGGTTCGGGTAACCACCACCACCCCAACCCCCACCCGCAGCCTCACCCTCACCTTTATCCTAACCCCCAAGTTCACCGTCACCGTCATCCTCAACCGCAACCCACCCCCACCCTCACCCTCTCGCTCACTCCCACTCCCAACCCCACCCCCACCCTCACCCTCGCCCTCGCCCTCACCCTCACCTTTACCCTAACTCCCAAATTCACCGTCACCATCATCCTCAACCGCACCCCACCCCACCCTCACCCTCACGACCTCTCCCAACCCACCCACACCGTCACCTTCAACCTCACCCTAACCCCGACCCGCACCCTCCTCCTCACTCTAGCCCTCATCCTCACCCCCACTCCCACCCTCGCCCTCGCCCTCACCCTCACCCCAGCCTGACGCTCACCCTCATCCTTACCCCCACCCTTACCACCACCCTCGCCCACACCCTCACCCTCATCCCCACCTCAACCTCCATTCCCAACATCACTCTGACCCCCACTCCCACACCCTCCCTCACCCTCACCCTCAACCCTACCCCTAACCCCAACCCCACCCCCACCCTCACCCTCACTCCAAACCCCACCCGCACCACGACACTCCCCCGCACCCCCACCCCCATCCCCAACCTCACCATCACCCTTACCCCAACCCCACAATCACCCTCACCCTCAACCACAAAATCACCCCCACGCACACCCCCACCCTCATCCCAAACCTTTTCGTACAGTTCCGTGTGAATAATTCACTCCTGTTAATAGCAAGTTCCAAATTTATCCTGGAATCCTCTTAAAAAGGCCAGTTAGCTGTTATGCTGCGCTTTTTGTACACATCGGTTCTTGAAAATTCCTCACAAAGAGCATTTCAATTTTTTCTCTGCTACAACTAAATTTCTCTTGGAATCCTCCTCTAAAATCAATTATGCTGTACAGGTTGGCTTTTCGTACAAATCCGTTCGTAAGAAAACCTCGCAATGAAGAATTCAACCTTGTTAACTGCTACTGCCAAATCTCTCCTGTAATCCTCCTCTAAAAGCTTTTTGAAGGAACTGCTGTGAATTTGGTACAGACCATTAGTGAGAATACCTCACTACGCTCAATTCAATCCTGTTCACAGCAAGTTCCAAATTTATCCTAGAATCGTCTTAAAAACGCCAGTTAGATATGCTGCTGCGCTCCTTGTGCACATCGATTTGTGAAAATTCCTGACATGGAGCATTTCATTTTTTAACTGCTACAGCTAAATTTCTGCTGGAATCCGCCTCAAAAAGCTATTTCGCTGTACTGCTTAGCTTCTGGTACAGATCCCTAACCCCAACCCCCACCCTCACCCTATCCCTAACACAGCGCCACCCTCACTCTCACCACCACCCCACCCTCCCCCTCCATCTCACCCACACCGTCACCCTCACCCTAAACGTCACCCTAACCCCGACCAACAACCCTCACCTTCACTCTCACCCTCACTGTAACCCCCACCCCAACACTCAACGTCACCCTCACGCTCATCCCCACACCCACCCCCTCCCTTACGCTCACCCTCACTCAAACCGCTCATCCCCATCCTCAGCCCAACCCTCACCCCCACCCGCACATTCACTCCAACCCACACCCCGCCCCTCACCCTCACTGTCACCCTCACCCCCACCTTCACCACCACCATCACGTCCCCCCCACCCCACGCCCACCCTCACCCTCACTAACCCGGGGGAGGGTGGGGGTGAGGTTGTGCGTTACAGTGAGGTTGGGGTTGGGCGTGAGGGTTAGGGTGAGACTAGGGGTTTGAAAGTGGGAGTGGGGGTGATGTTGGGGGAGAGGATGAGGGTGGGGTTGGGGTCTAGGGTGAGGGTGGGGGTGGGGTGGGGGTTCTGGTGCGGGAGAGACTGAGGGTGATGGTTACAGTTAGGTTTAGGGTGAGGGTGAGGTTGGGGGTGAGGCTGGGGTGGGGGAAGGAGTTGGGATTAGGGTGGGGGTGAGGGTGGGTGTGGTGGTTAGGGTGAGGGTGAGGTTGGGGGTGGACGTGTGGGTCGGGGTTCGGGTGACTGTGGGGGAGATGGTGGGGGTGGGGGTGCGGATGAGGGTGAGACTGGGGCTGGGGTAGAGGGTGAAGGTTAGCGTGAGGGTGGGGGAGAGGGTGGGGGTGTGGGTGAAGGTTAGAGTGAGGGAGAGTCTGGGGGTTAAGGGTGAGGGTGGGGGTGGGGATGGGTATGAGGGTGAGGGTGGAGGTGGAGTTGGGGGTGACGTTGAGCATTATGGGGAGGGTGAGGTGGGGGTGGAGGTGTGGTTCGGCTCAGGGTTGAGGATGAGGATAAGAGTGAGGGCGACGGTGGGGGTAAGGGTGAGGATGAGGGTGACGGTGAGGAGGAGGGTTGGGGTGGGGGTGAGGAGGAGGGTGAGAGTGAGAAGGAGGGTGGGGCTGGGGGTCGGGGTGAGGGCGAGGATGGGGGTGGGGTGGGGGTGAGGGTGAGGGTGAGGTTGAGGGTTTTTGTAGGGTTTGGGGTGAGGTTGGGGGTGGGAGTGGTGGTGAGAGTGAGGGAGAGAGTGAGGGTGGGGTGGGGTTGGGGGTTGGGGTGAGGGTGCGGTTTGGGGTGTGAGTGAGGGTAAGGGTGTGAGTGGGAGGGTGAATGTGAGCGTAAGTGTGGGGGTTGGCGGTGGGGGTGTGCGTGGGTGTCGGTGTGGTTTTGTGGTTGAGGGTGAGGGTTCAGGCGAGGGTGAGGGTGGGGGTGGGGTTGGGGGTAGGGTTGAGGGTGAGTGTGGGGGTGGGAGTGGGGGTGAGGGTGAGAGTGGGGGTGGGGCTGGGGGTGAGGGTGGGGGTGAGAGTGTGAGTGAGGCTGAGTGTGGGGGTGGAGTGGCGGAGCGCGTGTGAGTGAGGGTGAGTGTGGGGGAGTGGGGGTGGAGGTGAGAGTGATGGTGACGTTGGGCTTGGGGGTTAGGGTGAAGGTGAGGGTGAGGGTGAACAACATGAGGGTGGGGGTGGGGGGCGGTAGGGGTGATGGTGAGTGTGGGGGTAGGTTGGGGGTGGAGTTGCGGTTATGGTGAGGGCGAGTGTGGGTGTGGCGGTTCGGGTAACCACCCCCACCCCCAACCCCACCCGCACCGCACCATCACCCCCACTCCCACTCCCACCCCACCGCCACCCTCACCCACTCCCTCACCTTTACCCTAGCTCCAATTTCACCGTCACCATCATCCTCAACCGCACCCCACCCCCAAACTGACCCTCATGCCCTCTCCCACCCCACGCCCACCCTCACCCTCAACCTCACCCTGACACCCACAGTACCCTCCTCCTCAACCTAGCCCTCATTCTCACCCCCACCCCCACCCTCGCCCTCGCCCACACCCTCACCCCCAGCCTGACGCTCACCCTCTCCCTTACCCCCACCCTCACCCCCACCCTCACCCACACCCTCACCGTCATCCCCACCTCAACCTCCACTCCCAACATCACTCTGACCCCCACTCCCACCCCAGCCCTCACCCTTCCCCTCACCCTCAAACCTACCCCTAACCCCATCCCCACCCTCACCCTCACTCCAAACCCCACCCGCACCACGACCCTCACCCACACCCGCACGCCAACCCCCACCCCCAACCTAACCATCACCAACACCCTTACCCCAACCCCACATTCACCCTCACCCTCAACCACAAAACCACGCCCACTCACAGTACCACCCCACCCCAAACCTTACGCTCACCCTCACCCTCACCCCCACTCACACCCCTAACCCCCACTCACACTCCAACCCTCACCCCACCCTCACCCTAACCCCACCCCACCTTCACCCTCTCCCTCACTCTCACACTCACCGCAACCCCACCCCAACCACACCCTCACCCTCACCCCAAACCCACCGTCACACTCACCCTCACCCCGACCACCACTCCCACCCTCACCCTCCCCATCCACCCCAGCCCCTCACCCACACTCACCCGCACCCCCACCCCAACCCCACCCATCACCCTCACCATCACACCGACCCCCACCGCGATCCTCCTCATCACACTCACCCTCATCCGTACCCCCACCCTCGCCCTCGCCCTCACGCTCACCCTCACCCAAACCCTCATCCTCAACCCTCCCCCAACCCCACCGTAACCCCCACCCTCACCCTCACCCCCACCCCCACCCTCACACTCACCCTCACCCCCCCCAACCACCCCCCACCCTCATGCTCACCCTCTCCCTCGCCCTAATCCTCAGCCTCAACCCGGGTGAGGGAGGGTGTGGGGGTGTGGTTTAGGGTGAGGGTGCAGGTGCAGGTGAGGGTGGGAGTGGGCAGTGGGGGAGGGGGTGAGGGTGAAGTTGAGGGTGAGGGTGGGGGTGGGGGTGGGGGTTAGGGAAAGGGTGAGTGTGAAGGTTAGGGTGGGGTTCGGTTTGGGGTTGAGGGTGAGGGTGAGTGTGGGGGAGTGGGGGTGGAGGTGAGAGTGAGGGTGAGGGTGGGGTTCGTGGTGGGTGTGAGGGTGATGGTGATGTTGGGCTTGGGGGTTAGGGTGAAGGTGAGGGTGAGCATGAGGGTGGGGGTGGGGGGCGGTTGGGGTGAGGGTGGGGGTAGGTTGGGGTGGGGTTGCGGTTAGGGTGAGGGTGAGTGTGTGGTTGGGGGTTCGGGTAACCACCACCACCCCAACCCCCACCAGCAGCCTCACCCTGACCTTTATCCTAACCCCCAAGTTCACCGTCACCGTCATCCTCAACCGCAACCCACCCTCACCCTCACCCTCTCGCTCACTCCCACTCCCAACCCCACCCAAACCCTCACCCTCACCTTTACCCTAACTCCTAAATTCACCGTCACCATCATCCTCAACCGCTCCCCACCCCACCCTCACCCTCACGACCTCTCCCAACCCACCCACAACGTCACCTTCAACCTCACCCTACCCCGACCCGCACCCTCCCTCCTCACTCTAGCCCTCATCCTCACCCCACTCCCGCCCTCGCGCTCGCCCTCACCCTCACCCCCAGCCTGACGCTCACCCTCATCCTTACCCCCACCATTACCACCACCCTCGCCCACACCCTCACCCTCATCCCCACCTCAACCTCCATTCCCAACATCACTCTGACCCCCACTCCCACACCCTCCCTCACCCTCACCCTCAACCCTACCCCTAACCCCACCCCCACCCCCACCCTCACCCTCACCCAACCCCACCCGCACCACGGACACTCCCCCGCACCCCCACCCCATCCCCAACCTCACGATCACCCTTACCCCAACCCCACAATCACCCTCACCCTCAACCACAAAATCACCCCACGCACACCCCCACCCCCACCCCAAACCTTACGCTCACCCTCACCCACACCCACACCCTCACCCCCACTCACACTCCAACCCTCACCCTCACCCTAACCCCCACCCCACCCTCACCCTCTCCCTCACCCCTCACACTCACCCAACCCCCACCCCCCCACCACACCCTCACCCTCACCCTAACCCGAAGCCCACCATCACAATCACCCTCAACCCGAGCACCCCCCACCCTCACCCTCCCCATCCACCCCATCCCCTTCCCCCACACTCACCTGCACCCCCACCCCAACCCCAACCCCACGCTCACCCTCACCCCGACCTCCACCACAACCCTCCTCCTCACACTCACCCTCATCCTAACACCCACCCCCACCCACGCCCTCATGCTCACCCTCACCCAAACCCTCATCCTCAACCCTACCCCCAACCCCACCGTAACTCCCACCTTCACCCCTCACCCCCATCCCCACCCTCACCCTCATCCCCAGACTTACCCTCACCGTCACCATCATCCTCAACCTCAACCTGACCGCCACCAGCACCCTCCTCCTCACCCTAGCCCCTCATCCTCACCCCCACCCCCACCCTCGCCGTCGCCCTCACCCTCACCCCCACCCTCACCCCACCCTCACCCTCATCCCCACCTCAACCTCCACTCCCAACATCACTCTGACCCTCACTCCCACCCCCACCCTCACCCTCACCCTCACCCTCAACCCTACCCCTAACCCATCCCCACCCCCACCCTCACCGTCACTCCAAACCTCACCCGCACCACGACCCCTCACCCGCACCCGCACGCCCACCCCCACACCAACTCACCATCACCATCACCCTCACCCTCAACCACAAAACCACGCCCACGCACAGCACCACCCCGACCTCAAACCTTACGCTCACCCCCACCCCCACCCACACCCTAACCCCTACTCACACTCCAACCCTCACCCTCACCCTCACCCTAACCCCTAACCCCACCTCACCCTCAACCTCAACCTCACCCCAACTCCCACCCCACCCTCAAACTCAACGTCACCCTCACCCCCAACCCCACCCTCACCCTCACCCCAACCCCCCATCCTCACTATCACCTTTACCCTCACCCCACCCCTTACCCTAACCGCAACCCCAACCCCCACCCTCACCCTCACGACCACCGAAAACCCCACCCGTACCCTCAACCCACACCCTGACTCCCACCCCCACACTCACCCTCACCTTACCCGCACCCCCACCCTCACCCTAACCCCCACCCCCCCTCCCCCAACCCCAATCCTCACCATCACCCACCCCCCTCACCATCCCCCTCACCCCCTCCCCCACCCCCAGCCTGACCCTCGCCCTGACCCTCACCCTCATCCCCACCCCACCTCCACCCTCACCCTCACCCCGACCTCCACCCCATCCTCCTCCTCACAGTCACCCTGATCCTCAACATCACCCCCACCCTCCTCCTCACCCTCACCCTCATCCTCACCCCCACTCCCACCATCGCTCTCACCCTCACCCTCACCCCAGCCCGATGCTCACCCTCACCCTCTCCCTTACCCGGACCCTCACGCTCACCCCCACCCCTCACCCTCACCCTCACCAACACCCCCTCTCCCACCCTCACCATCACCCCAACTCCCACCACCACCCTCACCCTCATCATCAACCCTACCCTCAACCCCACCCCCACCCCCACCCACACTCTCACCCTCACACACACCCTCACCCTCACCTCACCCCCCACCCCCTCTCCCACCCTCACCATCACCCCAACTCCAACCACCACCCTCACCCTCATCATCAACCCTACCCTCAACCCCACCCCCACCCACACCCACACTCTCACCCTCACACACACCCTCACCCTCACCTCACCCCCACCCCCTCCCTCACCCTCACCCCCAGACTCACCTTCACCCTAAGCCTCACCCTCACCTCACCCCACCCGCACCATCACACTCAACCCCACCCCCGCCCTCTCCCCAACACTCACCTTCATCCTAACCCCGAACCACAACCCCATCCCCACCCCCATCCTCACCCTCACCCTCACCCCCACTCACACAATCACCCTCACTCTCACCCTCACCCCCACACAAACCCCCACACTCACCCTCACCCTCAGAGTAAAACCAAACCCCACCCTAACCCTCACCCTCACCCCCAGCCCCAGTCCCACCTTCACCCTCACTCTCACCCTCACCCTCTCCCCAACACACCCCCACACTCACCCGAACCCCGAACCCCACCCCCACCCTCCTCCTCACCCTCACTCTCATCCTCAGCTCCACGCTCAGCCTCTACCTCAGCCTCACCCTCACCCCCACTCCCACTCTCACCCCCACTCTCACCCTCACCCTCACCCCACTCCTACCCACACCCTCACTCTCACCCTCACCCTCACCCCCACCCCACACAAACCCCCACCCTCACAGTAAAACCAAACCCCACCCTAACCCTCACCCTCACCCCCAGCCACAGTCCCACCCTCACCCTCACTCTCACCCTCACCCTCACCCCACCACACCCGCACACTCACCGGAACCCCGAACCCCACCCCCTCCCTCCTCCTCACCCTCACTCTCATCCTCAGCTCCACGCTCAGCCTCTCCCTCAGCCTCACCATCACCCCCACTCCCACTCTCACCCCCACTCCCCCCTCACCCTCACCCCACTCCTACCCACACCCTCACTCTCACCCTCACCCTAACACTCACCGTCACTCTCACACTCAGCCTAATCCTAACCCTCACCCTCATGCTCAACCTCACCCTCACCCCAAACGCCCCTCTCACCCCCCACTCCCACCCTAATCCTCACACTCACCCTCACCCAAACGTCACCCTCACCATTACCCTCACCCTCAACCCCACCCCCAACCTACCTCACCCTCACCCTTACCCCAACCCCCAAATCGCTCTCACGCTCACCGTCAAACCCACACCCACAACCCCACCCCCACGCGTATGCTCACCCTCACCCCAACCCCAATGCCACCCCCACCCCCACCCTCACACTCACACTAACCCCCAAAACCCCACCGTCAGCATCACCTTCACCCCTCACCCCGACGTCCACCACCACCCCTCATCCTCACCCTCACCCCCCACCACCCCACCCTCACCCGAACCCCCATGCCCACCCCCACCACCACCCTCACCCCCACCCCCTCTCCCACCCTCACCATCACCTAACTCCCACCACCACCCTCACCCTCACCATCACCATCAACTCTACCCTCAACCCCACCCACACCCCTACCCACACTCTCACTCACACACCCTCACCCTCACCCCAACCCCTCCCTCACCCTCACCCCAGACTCACCTTCACCCTAAGCCTCACCTCACCCTCACACCACCCCCACCCTCACATTACACTCAACCCCACCCCGCCCTCTCCCCCACACTCACCTTCATCCTAACCCCGACCCACAACCCCATCCCCAACCCCACCCTCACCCTCACTCCCACTCGCACAATCACCCTCACTCTCACCCTCACCCCCACACAAACCCCCACCCTCACCCTCACAGTAAAACCAAACCCCACCCTAACCCTCACCCTCACCCCCAACCCCAGTCCCACCCTCACCCTCACTCTCACCTTCACTCTCGCCCCACCCCCACCCTCACCCGAACCCCAAACTCCCACCCTCCCTCCTCACCCTCACTCCATCCTCAGCTCCACGCTCAGCCTCTCCCTCAGCCTCACCCTCAACCCCACCCCCACTCCCACTCTCACCCTCACCCCACTCCTACCCACACCCTCACTCTCACACTCACCCTCACACTCACCGTCACTCTCACACTCAGCCTAATCCTAACCCTCACCCTCACGCTCAACCTCAACCCTCAACCCCACCACCCCTCTCACCCCCCACTCCCA
The DNA here is from genome assembly GCA_037349315.1 of Chelydra serpentina. NCBI lineage: Eukaryota > Metazoa > Chordata > Testudines > Chelydridae > Chelydra > Chelydra serpentina. The sequence continues at coordinate 21,327 of JBAIAC010000724.1, forward strand.
CCCTAATCCTCACCCTCACCTCAACCTAAACGTCACCCTCACCATCACCCTCACCCTCAACCCCACCCCCAACCTACCTCACCCTCACACTTATCCCAACCCCCCAAATCGCCCTCACGCTCACCATCAAACCCACACCCACACCCACGCACCACCCCACTCCCACCCTTATGCTCACCCTCACCCCCATCCCCACTCCCACCCTCACCCTCACCCTCACTCACACCCCCACCCCTCACCCTCACCCTCACCCTCACCTCAATCCCCAACCCCACCCCCACCTCACCCTCACCAGCAACCCCAACCCAACCCTCACCCTCACCCTCACCCTCACCCTCACCCTCACCCCAACCCTCACCCCCACAACAACCCCGAACCTCGCCCTCACCCTATCCCCCAAACCCACCGTCACCATCACCCTCACACTTACCCCCAAACACTCCATCAGTATCCCCTTCACCCTCACCCCCACCCCAACCCCCACCCCCACCCTCTCCCTCGCCATCACCCTTAGCCGAACCCCCACAATAACCCTCAGCCCTCACACTCAACCCCACCCCCACGCCCACCCCACCCCCACTCCCACCCCCACCCCCACCCCCACCTTCACCCTCACACTAACCACCAAACCAACCGTCAGCATCACCTTCACCCTCACCCCGACGTCCACCACCACCCTCATCCTCACCCTCACCACCACCCCCCAAACCTCAACCTCAGCCAAACCCCCACGCCCACCCTCACCCTCACCCCAACCCTAACCCTCACCCCTCAATCTAACACTCACCCCAACCCCCAACCCCACCCCCAGCCTCCCCCTCCCCCTCACCCCACCTTCACCCTCACACTAACCACCAAACCAACCGTCAGCATCACCTTCACCCTCACCCCGACGTCCACCACCACCCTCATCCTCACCCTCACCACCACCACCCAAACCTCAACCTCAGCCCAACCCCCACGCCCACCCTCACCCTCACCCTAACCCCAACCCTAACCCTCACCCTCAATCTAACACTCACCCCAACCCCCAACCCCACCCCCAGCCTCCCCCTCCCCCTCACCCCACCTCCCCCTCACCCCCACCTCACCCCCACGCCCACGCCCATAAACACCCCACCCACTGACCCACCCTCACCCTAACCCCCACCCCCACCCATCACCCTCAGCGTAACGCTCAACCTGACCCCCACCCCCACCCTACCCTGTGACGGTGGGTGTGAGGTGGGGGTGGTGGTGACGATGAGTGTAAGGGATGTGGTGGGGGTGGGGTTTGTGGTGTGGGTGAGCGTGAGGGTGAGGGTGGGGTGAGGGTGAGGATAGGTGGTGAGGGTGGGAGTGAGGCTGAGGGTGAGGGTGAGGGAGGGGATGAGAGTGAGGGAGAGGTGCGGGTGGGGGGTGGGAGTGAGCGTAGGGGAGGGTCTGTGGGTGGGGTGTTTGTGGGCGTGGGCGTGGTTGAGGGTGAGGGTGATTGTGGGTGTTGGGGTAAGGGTGAGGGCAACGGTGAGCTTGGACGTGGGGATGGGGGTGGTGGAGGTGAGGCTGGATTTTGGGTAGGGTGAGATTGGGGGTGGGTGTGGGGATGGGGGGTTGGAGTGAGGCTGAGGTTGAGGGTGAGTCTGTGGGTGAGGGATAGGGTTAGGGTGAGGGTGGGAGTGGGGTGGGGGTAAGGGTGAGGTTGAGCGTTACTCCCCCACCCTCAGCCTCATTCTCACCCTCACCCTATCCATTACCAAGCGCTAACTCTAAGCCTCACTCACCCCCCACCCTCCGCCACACACCACCCCACCCCACGCTCACCCTCACCCCAAACCGCCACCGCCAACCCCACCCTCACCATCACCGTGAGCCTCACCCCCCACCCTCACCCTAATCCCCACCCCCAAACCGCACCCTCTCCCTCACCCTCACCTTCAACCCCACCCCCACCCCCACCCACACCCTCACCCGCACCCCCAACCCCACCCTCACCATCACCGTGAGCCTCACCCCACCCTCATCCTAATCCCCACCCAACGGTCACCCCAACCGCCACCCCCAACCCCACCCTCACCCTCACCCCAACCCTAACCCTCAACCTCACCCTCACCCCAACCGCCACCCCGAACCCCACCCCACCCCCCTAACCCTCACCCTCACCGTTAACCTTCCCCTCACCCGCTCCCCCAACTCCACCCCCAACCTCACGCTTAACCCCACCCCCACAATCACCCTCACCCTAATCACCCCAAGCTACATCCACGCAATACCTCGCAATGAACAATTCATTCCTGTTCAGAACAAGACCCAAATTTATCCTGGAATCCTCTTAAAAACGCCAGTTAGGTTTGCTGCTTCGCTTCTTGCTCTGGATTGCCTCCTCCAAAAGCAGTTATGCGCTACTTGTTGGCTTTTCTTATAGATCCGTTCGTCAGAATACCTCGCAATGAACAATTCAACCCTGTTCACTGCTACTGCCAAATCTCTACTGTAATCCACCTCCAAAAATTATTAGAATGTATTGCTTAGATTTTGGTACAGATCTATTGGTTAGAATCACTCACAATGTACAATTTTAGCCTTTTCACTGCATGTTCCAAAATTTTCCGTGAATCCTCTTAGAAACGCCAGAAAAATACGCTGCTGGGCTGCTTCTTCGTGAAAATTCCTCACAAATAGCATTTCAATTTTTTCACTGCTACAACTAAATTTCTCCTGGAATCCGCCTCAAAAACCAATTATGCTGCAATGGTGGGCTTTTCGTACCGCTCTCTCCTGGAATCCTCCTCCAAAAGTATTTAAAAGTATTGCTACGATTTTGGTACAGATCCGTTCGTGAGATCTTCACAAAAGATCCTCACAATGTTGAATTCAAACCTTTTCACAGCAAGTTCCCAAATTAACCTGGAATAATCTTAAAAACTCAAGTTAGATGTGATGCTGTGGTTCATGTGCAAATCGATTAGTGAAAATTCCTCACAAAGAGCATTTCAATTTTTTCATTGCTACAACTGAATTTCTCCTGGAATCCTCCTCCAAAAGCAATTATGCTGTACAGGTTTGCTTTTCGGACAAATCCGTTCGTAAGAATACCTCGCAATGCACAACTCAATGCTGTTCACTGCTCTTGCCAAATCGCTCGTGTAATCCACCTCCAAAACCTATTTTAATGAATTGCTACGACTTTGGTACAGATCCTTTCGTGATAATACCTCACAATGAACAATATAATCCTATACACGGCAAGTTCCATAATTTTCCAGGAATCCTCTTGAAATATGCCAGCTAGATATGCAGCGGGGCTTCTTGTGCGTGAAAATTACTGAAAAAGAGCATTTCAATTTTTTCACTGCTTCAGCTAAACTTCTCCTAGAATCCTCCTCCAAAAGAATTTAAAAGTACTGCTAGGATTTTGGTACAGATCCGTTCGTAAGAATACCACGCAATGAACAATTCAATCCTGTTCACTGCTACATCCAAATCTCTCCTGTAATCCACCTCGAGAAGCTATTTTAATGTACTGCTGCATTTTTGGTAAAGATCCTTTTCGTAAGAATACCTCAGAATAAACAATTTAATTCTTTTCACGGCAAGTTGCAAATTTATCCTGGAATCCTCTTAAAAAGGCCAGTTAGATCTTCTGCTGCGCCTTTTGCACAGATCGGTTCGTGAAAATGCCTCACAAAGAGCTTTTAAATTTTTTCACTGCTACATCTAAATTTCTCCTGGAATCCTCCACCGAAAGTAATTATGCATCACTGGTGGGCTCGTCGTACAGATCCGTTCGTGGGAATATCTCGCAATGAAAAATTCAAACCTGTTTATTGCTATTGCCCAATCACTCCTATAATACACCTAAAAGTGCTATTTAAAGGTAATGCTCCGATTTTGGTCCAGGTTCGTTCGTGAGAATACCTCACTACGATCAATTCTATCCTGTTCACTGAGAGTTCCAAATTTCTCTTGGAAACCTCTTGGAAACGTCTGTTAGATCTTCCACTGAACTTTTTGTAGCTATTGGAGTTGAAATTCCTAAAAAGCATTTCATATCTGTTCACCTCAACAGACGAATTTCACATGGAATCCTGCTCCAAAAGCCGTTATGCTGCACTGGTTTGGCTATTCATACAGTTCTGTATGAATAATTCACTCCTGTTAAGAGCAAGTTTCCAAATTTATCATGGAATCCTCTTTAAAAGACCTGTTCGATGTTCTGCTGTGCTTTTTGTACAGATCGGTTCGTGAAAATTTCTCACAAAGAGCATTTGAAATGGTTTCACTGCTACAACTAAATTTCTCCTGGAATCCTCCTCCAAAAGCAATTATGCTGCACTGGTTTGGCTTTTCTCCAGATCGTTTGTAAGATACCTCGCAATGAACAATTCAACCCTGTTCACTGCTACTGCCAAATCTCTCCTGTAATCCACCTCCATAAGCTATTTGAATATAATGATGCGATTTTGGTACAGCTCCATTCGTAATAATACCTCACAATGAACAATTTAATCGTTTCACTGCAAGTTCCACATTTATCTTGGAATCCTCTTAAAATACGCCAGTTAGATATGCTGCTGGGCTTCTTGTTCGTGAAAAGTCCTCACAAAGAGCATTTTAATTTTTTAACTGCTACAACTAAATGTTTCCATTAATGTTCCTAGAAATCAATTAGGCTGCACTGCTTGGCTTTTCCTACTGTTCCTTTTGTGAGAATACCTCTTTTGCCAATCTCTCCTGTAATACACCTACAAAAGCTATCTAAATGTAATGCTGCCATTTTGGTACAGATCCGTTCGTGAGAATACATAACTACGATCAATTCAATCCTGTTCAGTGCAAGTTCCAAATTTCTACTGGAAGCCTCTTTGAAACGTCCGTTAAACGTTCTTCTGTGCTTTTTGTATCAATTAGGTGATGAAAATTTCAAACAAGCATTTCAATTCTGGTCACTACTACAGAGAAATTTCACCTGGAATCCTCCTCCCAAAGCCGTTATGCTGCACTGGTTGGCTTTTCGTACAAATCCGTTCGTGACAATACCTTGCAATGAAAAATTCAATCCTGTTAATAGCAAGTGCCAAATATTTCCAGGGCTCTTCTTAAAAAGGCCAGTTAGAAGTTCTGCTGCGCATTTTTTACAGATCGGTTCGTGAAAATTCCTCGCAAAGAGATTTCAATTTTTTCACTGCAACAATTAAATTTCTCCTGGAATCCTCCAGCAAAAATAATTGAGCTGCACTGGTGGGCTTTTCGTCCACATGCGTTTGTAAGAATATCTCGCAATCAACAACTCAACCCTGTTCACTGCTACAGCCTAATCTCTCCTGTTATACACCTACTAAAGCTATGTAAATGTAATGCTGCGATTTTGGTACAGATCCGTTCGTGAGAATACCTTACTACGATCAATTCTATCCTGTTCACTGCAAGTTACAAATTTCTCCTGGAAGCCACTTTGAAACGTCCGTTAGATGTTCTACTGCGCTTTTTGTACCTATTAGATTTTCAAAATTCCTCAAAAAGCATTTCTAGTCTGTTCACTGCTACAGACGAATTTCACATGCAATCTTCCTCCAAAAGCCGTTATGATGCACTGGTTGGCTTTAGGTACAGTTCCGTTTCTCATACCTCGCTATGAATAATGTTCACTGCTATTGCCAAATCTCTCTGTATTTCCACTCCAAAAGTTTTTTAAAGGAACTGCTTTGAATTTGGTACAGAGCATAGCTGTACTGCTGAGCTTCTGGTACAGATTCCCTAGACCCAACCCCCATCCCCATCCTCACTGTAACCCCCACCCCAACAGTCAACCGCACCCTCACCTTCACCCACACCCCCTCCCTTACGATCACCCCCACTCAAACCGCCCATCCCCACACTCAGCCGAACCCTCACCCCCAACCGCACACTCACTGCAACCCACACCCCGCCCCTCACCCTCACTGTCACCCTCACCCTCACCCCCGCCCTCACCACCACCCTCACGCCCCACCCGACGCCCACCCTCACCCTCACTATCCCAGGGTGAGGGTGGGGGTGAGGTTGTGCATTATGGTGAGGGTGGGGGTGGGGGTGAAGGTTAGCGTGAGACTAGGGGGTTGAGGGTGGGGTGGGGGTGATGTTGGGGGAGAGGATGAGGGTTGGGTTGGGATTGAGGTGGGGGTGGGGGGTTCCGGTGCGGGAGAGGCTGAGGGTGATGGTTACAGTTAGGTTTAGGGTTAGGATCAGAGTGAGGGTGAGGTTGGGGGTGAGGTTGGGGTGGGGGTAGGAGTTGGGATTAGGGTGGGGGTGAGGGTGGGTGTGGTGGTTAGGGTGAGGGTGAGGTTGGTGGTGGACGTGTGGGTCGGGGTTAGGGTGACTGTGGGGGAGGGTGGGGGGGGGATGCGTGGAGTGTGAGACTGGGGGTGGGGTAGAGGGTGAAGGTTAGGGTGAGGGTGGGGGGAGAGGGAGGGGGTGGGGGTGTGGGTGAAGTTAGAGAGAGGGAGAGTATGGGGGTGGGGGTGGGGGTGGGGATGGGTGTGAGGGTGAGGGTGAAGGTGCACGTGAGTGTGAGGGTGGGGGTGGATGTGTGGTTGGGCTCAGGGTTGAGGGCGAGCGTGGGGGTGAGGGTGAGGATGAGGGTGACGGTGAGGAGGCGGGTAGGCGTGATGGTGAGGATGAGAAGGAGGGTGGGGGTGGGGGGTCGGGTTGCGGGTGAGGGCGAGGATGGGGGTGGGATGGGTGAGGGTGAGGGTGAGTGTGGGAGTGGGGGGTGGGGTTGAGGTTGAGGGGGGAGGGGGGGTGGTGTGGGGGTGAAGGTGGGGGTGAGGGAGAGGGTGAGGTTTGGGGTGTGAGTGAGGGTAAGGGTGTGAGTGGGGAGTGAATGTGAGTGTAGGGTTGGGGGTGGGGGTGTGCGTGGGCGTCGGTATGGTTTTGTGGTTGAGGGTGCGGGTGATTGTGGGGGTTGAGGTAAGGGTGAGGGTGATGGTGAGCTTCGGGGGTGAGGGAGGGGGTGCGTGTGAGGGTGAGGGTGATGGTAGAGTTGGGTTTGGAGTGACGGTGAGGGTGGCGGTGGGGTTGGGGGTTGGGTTGAGGGTGGGAGTGGGGCTGAGGGTCAGGGTGGGAGTGGGGGTGGGGGTTGGGTTGAGGGTGAGGGAGAGGGTGGGATGGGGTTGGCAGTAAGGTGAGGGTGAGGGTGGGGGTGAGGGTGAGGGTGAGGGTGATGGTGACGGTGGGTTTGGGAGTTAGGGTTAGCGTGAGGGTGAGGGTGGGGTGGGAGTGGGGGTGGGGTTTGGGGTGAGGGTGGGGGTGGGGTTTGGGGTGAGGGCGATGGTGGGGGGAGGGTGAAGATGAGGGTGAGGAGGAGGCTGAGAGTGGTGGTCGGGGTGAGGGTGAGGGTCAGTCTGGGGGTGAGGGTGGGGGTTGGGGTGGGGGTGAGCGGAGAGGGTTCAGGCGAGGGTGAGGGTGGGGGGTGGGGGTGAGAGAGAGTGTAAGGGTGGAGGTGTGCGTGGTTGTGGGTGTGGTTTTGTGGATGAGGGTGAGGAAGATTGTGGGGGTTGGGGTAAGGGTGAGGGTGATGGTGAGGTTGGGGTTGGGGGGTGCGGGTGAGGGTGATGGTGAGGGTGGGGTTTGTGTGACGGTGAGGGTGAGGGTGAGGGTGGGGGTGGGTTTTGGGGTGAGGTTGTGGGCGAGGGTGAGGGTTAGGATTAGGATGAGGGTGAGGGTGGGTGAGGGATGGGTTTTGGTTTAGGGTGAGGATTACGGAGGTTGCGGGGTTTAGGGTGAGGGTGAGGGTGGTGGTGGGGTTGAGGGTGAGTATGAGGGTGATCGTCAGGGTGGGGGTGGGGTGGGGGTGGGAGTGGGGGTGAGGTTGAGCGTTACGATGAGGGTGAGGGTTCGGGTGAGTGTGAGGGTGGGGTTGGGGGTGGGGTTGGGGTTGGGGATGAGGGTGAGGGTGAGCGAAAGGGTGGGGGTGGCAGTGGGGGTGAGGGTGAGAGTGGGGTTGCAGGTGAGGGAGTGGGTGAGGGTCGGGGTGAGGGTGACGATGAGTGTGGGGGTAAGGGTGAGCGTGACGGTGAACATCGGGCTGGGGGTGAGGGTGAGGGTGAGGGTGAGGGCGATGGTGGGGGTGAGGGTGAGAGTGGGGTTGCAGGTGAGGGAGTGGGTGAGGGTGGGGGTGAGGGTGACGATGAGTGTGGGGGTAAGGGTGAGCGTGACGGTGAACATCGGGCTGGGGGTGAGGGTGAGGGTGATGGTGGGGGTGAGGGTGAAGATGAGGGTGAGGGTGAGGAGGAGGATGAGAGTGGTGGTCGGGTGAGGGTGAGGGTCAGTCTGGGGGTGAGGGTGGGGGTTGGGGTGGGGGTCAGCGGGGAGGGTTAAGGCGAGGGTGAGGGTGAGGGTGGGGGTGGGGTGGGGGTTCGCGGTAGGGTGAGGGTGAGGGTGGTGGTGGGAGTGGGGGTGAGGGTGAGGGTGAGGGTGAGAGTGGAGGTTGGGGTGGGGGTGAGGGTGGGGGTGAGGGTGTGGGTGAGGCTGAGGGTAGGGGTCCGGTGGGGGAGGGCGTGTGGGTGAGTTTGAGTGTGGGGGAGTGGGGGTGGAGGTGAGGGTGAGGGTGGGGTTGGGGGTGGGTGTGAGGGTGATGGTGATGGTGGGCTTGGGGGTGGGTGGGGGCGAGGGTTGCGGTTAGGGTTAGGGTGAGGGTGGGTAAGGGTGTCAGGGTGAGGGTGAGGGTGAGGGTGGGGGTGGGGGTGAGGGTGGGGTTGAGGGTGTGGGTGAGGCTGAGGGTGGGGGTGCGGTGGGGGAGGGCGTGTGGGTGAGTTTGAGTGTGGGGGAGTGGGGATGGAGGTGAGGGTGAGGGTGGGGTTGGGGGTGGGTTGGAGGGTGATGGTGATGGTGGGCTTGGGGGTTAGGGTGAAGGTGTGGGTGAGGGTGAGCATGAGGGTGGGGGTGGGGGGGCGGTTGGGGTGAGGGTGCGTGTGGATGTCAGGCTTGGGGTAACCACCCCCACCCCCACCCGCACCCTCACCCTCACCCTCACCCTGACCCCCATACCCACCCTCACCCTAACCCTAACCGCAACCCCCGCCCCCACCCACCCCCACCGTCACCCTCACGCTCACCCCCACCCCCACCCTCACCACCACTCTCACCCTCACCCTAACACTAACCGTCACCCTCACCCTCACCCCAAACCCCACCCCCACCCTCACCCTCACCTTTACCCTAACCCCCAAGTTCACCATCATCGTCATCCTCAACCGCACCCCACCCCCACCCTCACGCTCACCCCCACTCCCACCCTGACCCCCATCCTCACCCTCACCCTCGCCCTCACCTTTACCCTAACCCCCAAGTTCAATGTCACCATCATCCTCAACCGCACCACACCCCCACCCTCACCCTCACGCTCTCTCCCACCCCACCCTCACCCTCAACCTCACCCTGACCCCAAACCCTACCCTCGCCCTCGCCCTCACCCTCACCCCCAGCCTGATGCTAACCCCCACCCTTACCCCCACCCTCACCCCCACCCTCATCCCCATCCTCACCCACACCCTCACCCTCATCCCCACCTCAACATCACTCTGACCCCCACTCCGAACCCCACCCTCACCCTCAACCCTACCCCTAACCCCAATCCCACCCCCACCCTCACCCTCACTCTAAACCCCACCCGCACCACGACCCTCACCCGCACCCCCACCCCCACCCCCAACCTCAACCTCACCATCACCCTTACCCCAAACCCACAATCACCCTCAACCTCAACCACAAAATCACGCCCACGCACAACTCCACCCCCACCCCAAACCTTACGCTCACCCTCACACCCACCCCCACCCTCGCCCTCACACTCAACCTCACCCAAACCCTCATCCTCAACCCTACCCCCAACCCCACCGTAACCCCCACCCTCACCCTCACCCCCACCAACCCTCACCTTCATTCCCAGACTCACCCTCACCCTCACCCTAACCTTCACCCTCATCCCCACCCCCACCCTCACCCTCACCCCCACCGACACAGCCACCCTCACCCTAACCCCGACCCACACCCCCACCCCTACACCCACGCTCACCCTCACACTCAAACTCACCCTCACTTCTACCTCCACCCCCACTCCCACCCTCACCTCCACACCCACCCTCACCCTCACCCTCTTCCCAACCCCCAACCTCAACCCCACCCCCAAATTCACCCTCACCACCACCCCGAACCCCACCCTCATCATCACCTCAGCCTCAACCGCACCCCCACCCCCAACTCACCATCAGCGTCAGCCTTACCTCATCCCCCTCAATCACCCTCACCCTCACCCACAAACTCATACCCAGGACCAAGCACACCCCCAACCCCACCCCAACACTTACGCTCACCCTCATCTCCACCCCCACTCTCACCCTCATCCTCACTCACACCTCAACCACCACCCTGACCCCATCCCCCACCCCAACCCTAACCCTCTCCCTCACCCTCACCACCACCCCCACCCCCAACCTCACCCTCACAGTAACTTCCACTCCCACCCTCACCCTAACCCCAACCCCCACCGCCACCCCACCCCACCCTCACTCTCACCCTCAGCCACACCCTAACCCTAACCCTAACCCTAACCCTAACACTCACCCTCATCCTCACACACACCAAACCCCCACCCCCACACTCACCCTCACCTTAAACCCCAAGCCAACGATCACCATCACCCTCACCACCACCTCCACCCCCACCCTCACTCTCACCCCCACCCTCACCCTCACCCCCACCCCCACACTCACCCTCACCTTCAACCCAAACCCACCCTCACCCTCACCCCGACCCCCACCCTCCTCCTCCCCCTCACACTGATCCTCACCCGCAACCCAACCCTCTGCTAACCATCACCCTCACCCTCTCCCTTACCCCCACCCTCACCCCCACCCTCACCATCACCCTCACCCCCACTCCCACCCTCACCCTCACCATCACCCTCATCCTCAACACTACCCTCAACCCAACCCCGACCCCCACCTTCAACTCACCCACCCCCACCCACATCCCCACCCCCACCCTCACCCCCAGATTCACCTTCACCCTAAGCCTTACCCTCACCCCACTGCCACCCTCACCTTCACCCTTACCCTCAACCCCAACCCGATGCCCGCCCTCTCCCCCACCCTCACCCTCATCCTAATCCCGACCCAAACCCCCACCCTCCCCCTCCCCCTCCCCCTAAACCAAAACCCCACCATAACCTTCACACTCAACCTCACACCCAGCCCCAGCTGCACCCTCACCCTCACCCCGACCCCACCCCACCCTCCTCCTCACTCTCACCTCCACCATCACACCCACACTCACCCCCACCCCCACTCCCACCCCCACTCCCACCCTCACCCTGACCATCACCCTCATCCTCACCACTACCCTGAAACCAACCCGCAACCCCACCCTCACACTCACCCTCATCCACACCCTCACCCTCACCCCCACCCTCACCCCCAGATTCACCTTCACCCTAAGCCTTACCCTCACCCCACTGCCACCCTCACCTTCACCCTTACCCTCAACCCCAACCCAATGCCCGCCCTCTCCCCCACCCTCACCCTCATCCTAATCCCGACCCAAACCCCCACCCTCCCCCTCCCCCTCCCCCTAAACCAAAACCCCACCATAACCTTCACACTCAACCTCACACCCAGCCCCAGCTGCACCCTCACCCTCACCCCAACCCCACCCCACCCTCCTCCTCACCCTCACCCTCACCTCCACCCCCACCATCACTCTCAGCCACACCCTCACCCCGAGACTGACGCTCACCATCACCGTCTCCCTTACCCCCACCCTCACCTTCACCCTCACCCTTACCCCAACCCCCAAAATCGCCCTCACCCTCACCGTCAAACCCACCCCCACGCACACCCCCACCCTTACGCTCACCCTCACCCCCACTCACACCCTCACCCTCACTCACACCGCCACCCCCACCCTCACCCTCAGTTTGGAGCTGCGTGGTGAAACGCAGCGAGCCCCAGAACCGGGGTCTAAGCTCCCTGCCCCCCAGAAGGCCCCAGCTGAGGGGTCCTGGTCATACTTACAAACTCTGTTTGGACTCTTTCCTCACAACCCTAATAAACCTTCTGTTCCACTGGCTTGCTGAGAGTCACATTGAAGAGGGGTGCAGGACCTGATTCCCCCACTCCGTGACAACTGGTGAGGTGGGATCTTCTGCACCCCATGAACGGCACTTCCTGCAGTAAGTGACTGGAGAGCAGTACAACGAAGGGGGATTGATGGGGAGCAGGTTGCTGAAGAGGCAGAGAGAAGCGGTTTCAGGGGGCGGATTAGTTACGCTTAACCGTGAGGGGTGTGACCAGTGAGAAGGGCTGGCACACTAGGGGTTCCTCCTGGAAGCCGTGGGGGCCAAGACCGCACAGGCCTGAGAGTGGCCAACAGGAAGATGTATGCTAAGCACCGTAAGAACGACCTGGTGGAGCTGTGCAGGCAGAGGGGGCTGCGCGTTGGAAAGTCCACCAAAGACCAGCTGATTGCGTAGCTGGAGGAGAAGGATCGCTTGGATGACCCGATCCCTGTCCCTGGGGGAAGCCGCCCGACAGACGCAGCATGGGCCCCAGGGCCTGACCTGGCTGGGAGGGGGTCAGACTGCTGCCGAGGACATCCCAAGACCCCTCTCGCCTCTGCACAGGGGAGAGGTTGGGGAAAGCCCAGCAAATACCGAGGGCACCTGACCCCAGCGGCCAGCAGGGGATCTTCCCGGAGGAGCTCCCCATCCCAGCAGTGGAGGCGGCTGGATTGGGAGATGAAAATGAAGGAGCTGGAGGATCGCGAAAAGCAGCGTCAGCATGAGGTGCAAGAGAAGGAGAAACAACGCCAGCATGAGGAGAAACAACGCCAGCATGAGCTGGAGCTGGCCAGACTGAGGAGCAGTGAGGCCCCGGCTGCGGTGAGTGAGGGGGGACCCAAGACTACAGGGAAGTTTGATTGTAACTTCCTGGCCCGGCGTAAGGAAGGGGAAGACATAGACAGCTTCCTGGCGGCCTTTGAGAATGCCTGCAGGTTGCCCAAGGTTGACCCTGCAGACAAGATCCAGTATCTCACCCCCTTACTAGGCCCTGCAGGCCTGGACGTGTACGGCCGAATGAAAGAGACGGAGACTGGGGACTATGAACTGTTCAAAAAGGCCCTGCTTTGTGAGCTTGGGCTGACTCCCGAGATGTACCGTCAAAGGTTCCGGGGTCAGCGAAAAACCCCTGAGATCACGTACCTACAACTGGCCAACCGGATACATGGATACGCCCGCAAGTGGACCGCTGGGGCCCAAACTATGGAGGGCCTGCTCAAACTATTCCTAGTGGAACAGCTGTATGAACAGTGCCCATCAGACCTGAAGCTATGGTTGATGGACAAAAATCCAGGGAGCCCGCAGCACGCAGGGCGGCTGGCCAACAAGTTTGTGAACAGTCGGTCAAGGGGTGGCAGGGAGGAATCCCAAAGGAGCAGGCCCACCCTGAGGCAGCAAGAGAGTCACCATGGGACCTCCCAAAGGGGAAATAGGGAGAACCCCCTCCCGAGGGGAACCTCCGACATCAGAACCAACCGACCTGCTCGAGGGCACCAACGGGACATGAGCTGCTATCACTGCGGCCAGAGGGGCCACTTACGGTCCCAGTGCCCCAAGATCAGAGAGAGACTGAGCAGACCAAACCCACACCGGGTTAACTGGGTAGGGACCCAGCCGGATGAGGGGCCGACAGCCCAGAGGAGGGGGGCTGGATGCTCCGGACTCAGGGTTCTTGGTTTATAGGGTGGGCGCGGGGCTGTCCCTCCGGAGAGAGTGCCTTGTTTCCCTGGAGATAGATGAGAGGAAGGTCACTGGATACTGGGATACGGGCGCGGAGGTGACGCTGGCCCGGCCCGAGGTGGTGGCCCCAGATCGGGTGGTACCCAACACCTACCTGACCCTAACAGGGGTGGGCGGGACTCCGTTCAAGGTACCCGAGGCGAGGGTACACCTGAAATGGGGGGCCAAGGAGGGCCCCAAGGACGTAGGGGTGCACCAGCATTTGCCCACTGAGGTACTGATGGGGGGGGGGACCTAGAAGACTGGCCCACTGAATCCCAGGACACCCTGGTCGTGACCCATAGCCAGAGCCGGCAAGGGGCGCTACGCCCGGGCCTCGGAGAGGGTGCCTCACACAGGGTGCAGGACCCTGCCCCAGTGGGGAGGGAGTACCCCAGGACCAGGCGCAGAGAGGCTGCAGCCCCAGACACAGACAGCACAAGGGAGCAGGCTCCTATCCCTTCCCCAGCGGTTGAGTTCCAGGCCGAGTTACAGAGAGATCCCTCCTTGCGGAAGCTCAGGGACCTGGCCGACCGCAGGGAGGCGCAGACCATGTGGAGAGGCTGCCAGGAGAAGTTCCTCTGGGAGAAGGGGTTCCTGTACCGGGAATGGGCTCCCCCCGGTGAGATGGAGACATGGGGGATCAGGAGGCAGCTGGTGGTCCCCCAGAAGTATCGCCGCAAGCTACTGTACCTGGCCCATGACATCCCTCTCGCAGGGCACCAGGGAATCCGGCGCACCAGGCAGAGGCTGCTACAGAACTTTTACTGGCCTGGGGTCTTTACAACTGTCCATCAGTACTGCCGGTCCTGTGACCCCTGCCAGCGGCTGGGGAAGGCTCGGGACAAGCGGAAAGCGGCTTTGAGGCCTTTGCCCATCATAGAGGAGCCCTTCCAGAAGGTGGCTATGGACATAGTGGGGCCTCTCAGGAAGACAACCCGGTCGGGGAAGAAATACATTCTGGTGGTGGTAGATTTCGCCACCCGCTACCCCGAGGCGGTGCCCTTATCCTCCATTGAAGCAGACACCGTGGCGGATGCGCTGCTGACCATTTTCAGCCGAGTGGGGTTCCCCAAGGAAGTCCTGACAGACCAAGGGTCCAACTTCATGTCGGCCCTGCTCCGGTGCTTGTGGGAGAAATGTGGGGTCCGGCACAGCTGGGCCTCAGCATATCATCCCCAGTCCAATGGGCTGGTGGAGAGGTTCAATGGGACGCTAAAGATGATGCTGAAAACCTTTATGAACCAGCACCCGCAGGACAGGGACAAGTACCTACCGCACCTACTTTTCGCGTACAGGGAAGTGCCCCAGGAGTCTACCGGATTCTCGCCCTTCGAACTGTTATACGGCAGGAGGGTGAGGGGGCCCCTGGACCTGATGAGAGACGAATGGGAGGGGGAGGCTGCCCCCGAGGGAGAGTCAGTGGTGGAGTATGTCCTGACCTTCCGAGAGAGACTTACTGAGCTCATGGGCCTGGCCAAGGGAAATCTGGCCAGAGCCCAGAGGAAGCAAAAGGTCTGGTACGACCACACAGCACGGGCCCGCGCCTACGCCACCGGGGATCAGGTGATGGTTCTCATCCCCGTGAGGAAAAACAAGCTGCAGGCGGCTTGGGAAGGCCCTTTCAAGGTTGTCAAGCAGCTAAATGAGGTAAATTATGTGGTGGAGCTGTCTAACCGGGCACACCACTGCCGGGTGTACCATGTCAATATGATGAAGCCATATTATGACAGGGGGAATGTGGTGCTGGCCGTGTGTGGACATTGGGAGGAGCAGGGAAGTGACCCTCTAGTAGATCTATTCCCTGAGACAAGAGCTGGCTCCTCCGAAGAAACGGTCCCTGTGACGGGTTGGGGCCACAGAGACCTGCTTGGTGCTGCCACCTGGTGTGCCAAGGCTACTTCTACCTCTGCTTCCAGGCCTTTTCCAGTTTGGGACTCCCGAATCCTGTCTGTTTTGAGCCAGATTCCACTGATCTGCTGCAAACACAGACCCAGGTCCGAACCAAGTCCACTTACCCCTGTAAGGCCCCTGGAAGCGCTCTTGCCTTTGACACCCAGCTGCTCAACTCCAAGGAGGTTCAAACCCTTAATCAATCCGTTTTACCCTGTATAAAGCTTATACAGGGTAAACTCATAAATAGTTCGCCTTCTATTTCAAAGAGGTCACCATCTCAAGCATGTCCAACAGTTTTTCCCACCAATCACGTATGTTCCCCATCTTGAAAGGGTTGACCCTCAGTGTTAACTCCTTTGTTATAACCCACAGATGAAGTATGGAAAGACACAGGATTACCCACCCGTCTGTGTATCCTGGTAGGCACTCTGATGCAGATTCTTCTGCCTCTTTGGAGCAGGCTCCTGAATCAGGCATGGGTTTGAGGTTCTGGCAAGGAAAGGGTGTACTGCAACCCGGCCTGCCCTCGGCCCCTCCCTCTGGAATTTCTCTGGGCTGGTTCCCATCCCCTTGTGTGGCTTCACCCATGCAGAGACTCGCTCCCTTCTGCTTTGAAGAGAGATGTTTACCTCCTACCCGTGTGGCAAGAACAACCTCTTTCTTGGACACCCCAGTATCTGTTCCCAACAGGTCAGTTGGACGGACTCCTCCCTCCAGGAGGTCTGACCCCCAGCTTTCCCTTCTAACCTGATCCACAGGAGAGGGGTCTGGCATCTGAAATGCAGACTTTTCACCCTCCTCCTGGGCAAGATCCTCCTGACAAAAGGTTGGCGGGCTCTCCGGCCCCCCCTCACCTTCCCTCCCTGGGCCTCTATCTGGGCCACACACTCCCGTGTCCCCCCGAAGAGAAGGTGACCCTGGTCCAGCTGTGGGCTCCTAGCTGCAAGCTAAGATAGACCCTTCAGTGGCCTGCAAAATTCCCCCCTTGCTATGAGGTAGAACATTCCCCTCCCCGGGGGAGATAATTACAGGACAGGAACTGGCCACAGCCACCCCTGCCGCCACAGCTGCCGTCCCTGTGACTTCGTCCCCCCCTCTGGGGTTTTCAGCACCAGGTCCCTGCTTGCTGCCACCCAGCCCTGGGACAGATTCTGCCACAGCAAAGAAATCATTTCCCAGTAGAAACGGTGTAAAATTGTGTGACACTGTTGCCACAGTTAGCTTAGCCTGCAAGTTTTCCGTTTGCATGTGTACTTTTGCCAGAGGTGCAATGACTTTGTAGCCACCCACCAGCTCCAATTCCGCCACTTTACCCGGCAACCAATCCTTCTCTTGGATCAGGTCCCTCCTGACTATAGAAATTGCAGCACCTGTATCTCTCAACCCAGTGATTACCTTCCCATTCAGTCTAACAGCATGCACATGCTCACTGCTTGGTGGTGTAGAAGTCAACTTCACAAACCCTGTGTGGAAAGAGGCAGCAGCTTCATGGGCCGCTTGAGGCCTGTTTTCACTCAGCAGGGGACACTTATCTCTCAGGTGCTCGGTGGACTTACATCGATAGCACCTCCTGGGCTCCTCTGATTGTACAGGGAATTTGGGACGAGTACTAGGGGAATGGGGAGGTGAGCGCCCAGCCCCCTTTTTCCCAGGGGTAACACGGTGACTCTGTTTTCCTTCGACCCTGTACCCCTCTGCCAGTGGTTTATGCTTAATTGCAGCTTGCGCCTGCTCATAAGAGTCTGCAAACCCAGCTAATTCACTAACTGCTTTTACCTGTTTGTCCCACAAGTACTGTTTTACATCATCACTGCACATATTCAGGAATTGTTCCTGAGCAACCAAATCACACATCCCTTCAAAGCTTGTAATGTCTTTTCCCCTCACCCACTTATCTACCACAACTGTCATTTCATTTGCATAAGCCACATTACTTAATCCATCTCCCCTCTTAAGACTCCTGAATTTAACCCTGTAGGTTTCAGGTGTAACCTGAAACTGTTTCAAAACCAGTTCCTTAAATTTACCATACTTGGAGGCATCCCCAATGGGCATCTTATTGAATACATCCAGAGCTCTGCCAGTCAATTTGGCTATCAAGGTGGTCATTTTTTGATCTTCAGGGATCGCATGGAGGGAGCACAGTCTCTCGAAGGTGATAAAATATTCGGCTATATCCTTGGATTCATCATACTGGGGGCATAGACGCTCCCATTTGGGGATTTTTGGGGAAGCGGAGCCGGCAGCTGAAGGGTTTCGACTCTTCAACTCTGCGATGGCCAGTTCATGCTTCTGGGCCTCCATAGCTCTCTTGTGGGCCACCTCCTCCCTGATTCTTTCTGCTTCCATAGCTCTCTGGTGGGCCAGCTCCTCTGCTTCCATAGCTCTCTTGTGGGCCTCCTCAGCTCTCTTGTGGGCTTCTGTCTCTGCACTAATTTCCAGCGTACGTAATTCGATTCATCTCCGATGTTCGTTCTCTTTCTCTGTTATTTCGAGTCTGGCAAGATCCAGTTTTACCGTGGCTTCGCTTACAGACATCTTATTGCTGTCTAGTGCTGGGCCACGCTCCTCTGCAGTTCACTGAAACTGGACTGCACTCAGATCAGGAGCTCTTCAGTTAAGAGACTTTCCCAGCTACCCTGATCTTCACTCTTACTTATTTGATTTCCTTTTCTGTCCCTACTTCCCTTACCCGAAATAAGCAAACAGAAACTAACAAACCAGTAACCACTTTGTCTGTTTTCCAGCCACCACACTTAAAACTCACTTAAAATCACTACCAGTATGTCAAAGCAATCAGCTGTGCACAGATCCTGCTCGACTACGCCACTGTGACGGGTTGGGGCCACAGAGACCTGCTTGGTGCTGCCACCTGGTGTGCCAAGGCTACTTCTCCCCCTGCTTCCAGGCCTTTTCCAGCTTGGGACTCCCGAATCCTGTCTGTTTTGAGCCAGATTCCACTGATCTGCTGCAAACACAGACCCAGGTCCGAACCAAGTCCACTCACCACTGTAAGGCCCCTGGAAGCGCTCTTGCCTTTGACACCCAGCTGCTCAACTCCAAGGAGGTTCAAACCCTTAATCAATCCGTTTTACCCTGTATAAAGCTTATACAGGGTAAACTCATAAATAGTTCGCCTTCTATTTCAAAGATAGAAAGATATGCACAACTGTTCACTTTCCCCAGGCACCAACTCGTACTCAAGGAAACTTAATAAGTAAAAAGTGATTTTAATAAGTACAGAAAATAGGATTTAAGTGAGTTCAAGTAGTGACAGACAGAACAAAGCAAGTTACTTAGTAAAATAAAATAAAACACGCACGTCTATGTCTATTCAAAGTTAACACAGATAAAAGCCTCACCAGATTCGGATATTTTCCTTTTTACAGGCTGTAGAATTAGCCTGGGTCCAGCAGTCGCTCACACCCCCTAGTGTCTTTGTCCTTTGTTCAGTTCCCCTCAGGAATGTCCTTGGGGGGGGGGTGGAGAGCCTCTCCCTTTAGCCAGCTGAAGACAAAATGGAAGGGTCTTGCAAGGGCTTTTATAGCCTTTCTTCCTCTCCCTGCGTAGGATCCAGTTGCCCTGGAGTTTTGGGATCACATGGGCAAGTCACCTGTCCATGCGCCCTAACCAGTCTAACCAGTTGCATTCCAGACCCGGCCCCAATGTGGATTGGGGTCTGCAACGTCTTTTGTCTGTCAAGTGCTCGCATTTAACAGGCACATTCTTTGCTCCAAAGATGATCCCATGCACTTACAAAGGCTATGTACAAAACCAGCAAATATAAAACCAGTCTTCATAACTCCAACTACAACAATGATACATGCATACAAACAGGAGGAGTAAATTCAGTAGGTCATAACTTTCACAGAGATATGTTACATGGCACATGTAGCATAAAACATATTTTAGTTACATATATACATTTATAAGCATCTCCCCATAAAGTTTTATGGGGAACACCGTCACAGCCTCCTCCTGAACCTACTGCCAGAGACTTGGACACTGTCCATGGCGGAGGCAGTACACATAAAGCCCCTGTTTGTCTTTGGTCACACCCCTTTTCAGTACCGGCACACCACATGGTGTCATTCGTAATGGTTTTAGCAAAATGCGAGGTTCCTGGTCCCCGGGCGCCTGAAAATGGGTTGGGGTGTAGTATTGCTAACAGGATACAGATAGCAATACCTGTTAAGGTGTAGGAACCTCGGCATTTAGCTCTCAGTGCCATGAGGCGGCGTGCCTCAGTTTCCCCTTTCACACAGCAGCCTGGGCCTGTTATGCTTTTGCTGTTGTGCCAAGCTTCCAGCCGGTTACCCGATATAGGCCGACAGGTAACATGTTTGTACGACCGTGAGGTCACCATCCCAAGCATGTCCAACAGTTTTTCCCACCAATCAGGTGTGTTCCCCATCTTGAAAGGGTTGACCCTCCGTGTTAACTCCTTTGTTATAACCCACAGATGAAGTAGGGAAAGACACAGGATTACCCACCCGTCTGTGTATCCTGGTAGGCACTCTGATGCAGATTTTTCTGCCTCTTTGGAGCAGGCTCCTGAATCAGGCATGGGTTTGAGGTTCTGGCAAGGAAAGGGTGTACTGCAACCCGGCCTGCCCTCGGCCCCTCCCTCTGGAATTTCTCTGGGCTGGTTCCCATCCCCTTGTGTGGCTTCACCCATGCAGAGACTCGCTCCCTTCTGCTTTGAAGAGAGATGTTTACCTCCTACCCGTGTAGCAAGAACAACCTCTTTCTTGGACACCCCAGTATCTGTTCCCAACAGGTCAGCTGGACGGACTCCTCCCTCCAGGAGGTCTGACCCCCAGCTTTCCCTTCTAACCTGATCCACAGGAGAGGGGTCTGGCATCTGAAATGCAGACTTTTCACCCTCCTCCTGGGCAAGATCCTCCTGACAAAAGGTTGGCGGGCTCTCCGGCCCCCCCTCACCTTCCCTCCCTGGGCCTCTATCTGGGCCAGACACTCCCGTGTCCCCCCGAAGAGAAGGTGACCCTGGTCCAGCTGTGGGCTCCCAACTGCAAGCTAAGATAGACCCTTCAGTGGCCTGCAAAATTCCCCCCTTGCTATGAGGTAGAACATTCCCCTCCCCGGAGGAGATAATTACAGGACAGGAACTGGCCACAGCCACCCCTGCCGCCACAGCTGCCGTCCCTGTGACTTCGTCCCCCCCTCTGGGGTTTTCAGCACCAGGTCCCTGCTTGCTGCCACCCAGCCCTGGGACAGATTCTGCCACAGCAAAGAAATCATTTCCCAGTAGAAACGGTGCAAAATTGTGTGACACCGTTGCCACAGTTAGCTTAGCCTGCAAGTTTTCCGTTTGCATGTGTACTTTTGCCAGAGGTGCAATGACTTTGTAGCCACCCACCAGCTCCAATTCCGCCACTTTACCCGGCAACCAATCCTTCTCTTGGATCAGGTCCCTCCTGACTATAGAAATTGCAGCACCTGTATCTCTCAACCCAGTGATTACCTTCCCATTCAGTCTAACAGCATGCACATGCTCACTGCTTGGTGGTGTAGAAGTCAAC
Source organism: Chelydra serpentina (assembly GCA_037349315.1). NCBI lineage: Eukaryota > Metazoa > Chordata > Testudines > Chelydridae > Chelydra > Chelydra serpentina. The sequence goes on from JBAIAC010000724.1 coordinate 42,555, forward strand.
TTCACAAACCCTGTGTGGAAAGAGGCAGCAGCTTCATGGGCCGCTTGATGCCTGTTTTCACTCAGCAGGGGACACTTATCTCTCAGGTGCTCGGTGGACTTACATCGATAGCACCTCCTGGGCTCCTCTGATTGTACAGGGAATTTGGGACGAGTACTAGGGGAATGGGGAGGTGAGCGCCCAGCCCCCTTTTTCCCAGGGGTAACACGGTGACTCTGTTTTCCTTCGACCCTGTACCCCTCTGCCAGTGGTTTATGCTTAATTGCAGCTTGCGCCTGCTCATAAGAGTCTGCAAACCCAGCTAATTCACTAACTGCTTTTACCTGTTTGTCCCACAAGTACTGTTTTACATCATCACTGCACATATTCAGGAATTGTTCCTGAGCAACCAAATCACACATCCCTTCAAAGCTTGTAATGTCTTTTCCCCTCACCCACTTATCTACCACAACTGTCATTTCATTTGCATAAGCCACATTACTTAATCCATCTCCCCTCTTAAGACTCCTGAATTTAACCCTGTAGGTTTCAGGTGTAACCTGAAACTGTTTCAAAACCAGTTCCTTAAATTTACCATACTTGGAGGCATCCCCAATGGGCATCTTATTGAATACGTCCAGAGCTCTGCCAGTCAATTTGGCTATCACGGTGGTCATTTTTTGATCTTCAGGGATCGCATGGAAGGAGCACAGTCTCTCGAAGGTGATAAAATATTCGGCTATATCCTTGGATTCATCATACTGGGGGCATAGACGCTCCCATTTGGGGATTTTTGGGGAAGCGGAGCCGGCAGCTGAAGGGTTTCGACTCTTCAACTCTGCGATGGCCAGTTCATGCTTCTGGGCCTCCATAGCTCTCTTGTGGGCCACCTCCTCCCTGATTCTTTCTGCTTCCATAGCTCTCTGGTGGGCCAGCTCCTCTGCTTCCATAGCTCTCTTGTGGGCCTCCTCAGCTCTCTTGTGGGCTTCTGTCTCTGCACTAATTTCCAGCGTACGTAATTCGATTCGTCTCCGATGTTCGTTCTCTTTCTCTGTTATTTCGAGTCTGGCAAGATCCAGTTTTACCGTGGCTTCGCTTACAGACATCTTATTGCTGTCTAGTGCTGGGCCACGCTCCTCTGCAGTTCACTGAAACTGGACTGCACTCAGATCAGGAGCTCTTCAGTTAAGAGACTACCCTGATCTTCACTCTTACTTATTTGATTTCCTTTTCTGTCCCTACTTCCCTTACCCGAAATAAGCAAACAGAAACTAACAAACCAGTAACCACTTTGTCTGTTTTCCAGCCACCACACTTAAAACTCACTTAAAATCACTACCAGTATGTCAAAGCAATCAGCTGTGCACAGATCCTGCTCGACTACGCCACTGTGATGGGTTGGGGCCACAGAGACGTGCTTGGTGCTGCCACCTGGTGTGCCAAGGCTACTTCTACCCCTGCTTCCAGGCCTTTTCCAGCTTGGGACTCCCGAATCCTGTCTGTTTTGAGCCAGATTCCACTGATCTGCTGCAAACACAGACCCAGGTCCGAACCAAGTCCACTCACCACTGTAAGGCCCCTGGAAGCGCTCTTGCCTTTGACACCCAGCTGCTCAACTCCAAGGACGTTCAAACCCTTAATCAATCCGTTTTACCCTGTATAAAGCTTATACAGATGTTACATATATACATTTATAAACATCTCCCCATAAAGTTTTATGGGGAACACCGTCACAGCCTCCTCCTGAACTTACTGCCAGAGACTTGGACACTGTCCATGGCGGAGGCAGTACACATAAAGCCTCTGTTTGTCTTTGGTCACACCCCTTTTCAGTACCAGCACACCACATGGTGTCATTCGTAATGGTTTTAGCAAAATGCGAGGTTCCTGGTCCCCGGGCGCCTGAAAATGGGTTGGGGTGTAGTATTGCTAACAGGATACAGATAGCAATACCTGTTAAGGTGTAGGAACCTCGGCATTTAGCTCTCAGTGCCATGAGGCGGCGTGCCTCAGTTTCCCCTTTCACACAGCAGCCTGGGCCTGTTATGCTTTTGCTGTTGTGCCAAGCTTCCAGCCGGTTACCTGATATAGGCCGACAGGTAACATGTTTGTACGACCGTGAGGTCACCATCCCAAGCATGTACAACAGTTTTTCCCACCAATCAGGTGTGTTCCCCATCTTGAAAGGGTTGACCCTCCGTGTTAACTCCTTTGTTATAACCCACAGATGAAGTAGGGAAAGATACAGGATTACCCACCCGTCTGTGTATCCTGGTAGGCACTCTGATGCAGATTTTTCTGCCTCTTTGGAGCAGGCTCCTGAATCAGGCATGGGTTTGAGGTTCTGGCAAGGAAAGGGTGTACTGCAACCCGGCCTGCCCTCGGCCCCTCCCTCTGGAATTTCTCTGGGCTGGTTCCCATCCCCTTGTGTGGCTTCACCCATGCAGAGACTCGCTCCCTTCTGCTTTGAAGAGAGATGTTTACCTCCTACCCGTGTAGCAAGAATAACCTCTTTCTTGGACACCCCAGTATCTGTTCCCAACAGGTCAGCTGGACGGACTCCTCCCTCCAGGAGGTCTGACCCCCAGCTTTCCCTTCTAACCTGATCCACAGGAGAGGGGTCTGGCATCTGAAATGCAGACTTTTCACCCTCCTCCTGGGCAAGATCCTCCTGACAAAAGGTTGGCGGGCTCTCCGGCCCCCCCTCACCTTCCCTCCCTGGGCCTCTATCTGGGCCAGACACTCCCGTGTCCCCCCGAAGAGAAGGTGACCCTGGTCCAGCTGTGGGCTCCCAACTGCAAGCTAAGATAGACCCTTCAGTGGCCTGCAAAATTCCCCCCTTGCTATGAGGTAGAACATTCCCCTCCCCGGGGGAGATAATTACAGGACAGGAACTGGCCACAGCCACCCCTGCCGCCACAGCTGCCGTCCCTGTGACTTCGCCCCCCCCTCTGGGGTTTTCAGCACCAGGTCCCTGCTTGCTGCCACCCAGCCCTGGGACAGATTCTGCCACAGCAAAGAAATCATTTCCCAGTAGAAACGGTGCAAAATTGTGTGACACTGTTGCCACAGTTAGCTTAGCCTGCAAGTTTTCCGTTTGCATGTGTACTTTTGCCAGAGGTGCAATGACTTTGTAGCCACCCACCAGCTCCAATTCCGCCACTTTACCCGGCAACCAATCCTTCTCTTGGATCAGGTCCCTCCTGACTATAGAAATTGCAGCACCTGTATCTCTCAACCCAGTGATTACCTTCCCATTCAGTCTAACAGCATGCACATGCTCACTGCTTGGTGGTGTAGAAGTCAACTTCACAAACCCTGTGTGGAAAGAGGCAGCACTTCATGGGCCGCTTGATGCCTGTTTTCACTCAGCAGGGGACACTTATCTCTCAGGTGCTCGGTGGACTTACATCGATAGCACCTCCTGGGCTCCTCTGATTGTACAGGGAATTTGGGACGAGTACTAGGGGAATAGGGAGGTGATCGCCCAGCCCCCTTTTTCCCAGGGGTAACACGGTGACTCTGTTTTCCTTCGACCCTGTACCCCTCTGCCAGTGGTTTATGCTTAATTGCAGCTTGCGCCTGCTCATAAGAGTCTGCAAACCCAGCTAATTCACTAACTGCTTTTACCTGTTTGTCCCACAAGTACTGTTTTACATCATCACTGCACATATTCAGGAATTGTTCCTGAGCAACCAAATCACACATCCCTTCAAAGCTTGTAATGTCTTTTCCCCTCACCCACTTATCTACCACAACTGTCATTTCATTTGCATAAGCCACATTACTTAATCCATCTCCCCTCTTAAGACTCCTGAATTTAACCCTGTAGGTTTCAGGTGTAACCTGAAACTGTTTCAAAACCAGTTCCTTAAATTTACCATACTTGGAGGCATCCCCAATGGGCATCTTATTGAATACGTCCAGAGCTCTGCCAGTCAATTTGGCTATCAAGGTGGTCATTTTTTGATCTTCAGGGATCGCATGGAAGGAGCACAGTCTCTCGAAGGTGATAAAATATTCGGCTATATCCTTGGATTCATCATACTGGGGGCATAGACGCTCCCATTTGGGGATTTTTGGGGAAGCGGAGCCGGCAGCTGAAGGGTTTCGACTCTTCAACTCTGCGATGGCCAGTTCATGCTTCTGGGCCTCCATAGCTCTCTTGTGGGCCACCTCCTCCCTGATTCTTTCTGCTTCCATAGCTCTCTGGTGGGCCAGCTCCTCTGCTTCCATAGCTCTCTTGTGGGCCTCCTCAGCTCTCTTGTGGGCTTCTGTCTCTGCACTAATTTCCAGCGTACGTAATTCAATTCATCTCCGATGTTCGTTCTCTTTCTCTGTTATTTCGAGTCTGGGAAGATCCAGTTTTACCGTGGCTTCGCTTACAGACATCTTATTGCTGTCTAGTGCTGGGCCACGCTCCTCTGCAGTTCACTGAAACTGGACTGCACTCAGATCAGGAGCTCTTCAGTTAAGAGACTTTCCCAGCTACCTGATCTTCACTCTTACTTATTTGATTTCCTTTTCTGTCCCTACTTCCCTTACCCGAAATAAGCAAACAGAAACTAACAAACCAGTAACCACTTTGTCTGTTTTCCAGCCACCACACTTAAAACTCACTTAAAATCACTACCAGTATGTCAAAGCAATCAGCTGTGCACAGATCCTGCTCGACTACGCCACTGTGACGGGTTGGGGCCACAGAGACGTGCTTGGTGCTGCCACCTGGTGTGCCAAGGCTACTTCTACCCCTGCTTCCAGGCCTTTTCCAGCTTGGGACTCCCGAATTCTGTCTGTTTTGAGCCAGATTCCACTGATCTGCTGCAAACACAGACCCAGGTCCGAACCAAGTCCACTCACCACTGTAAGGCCCCTGGAAGCGCTCTTGCCTTTGATACCCAGCTGCTCAACTCCAAGGAGGTTCAAACCCTTAATCAATCCGTTTTACCCTGTATAAAGCAACAGAGATAAAAGCCTCACGAGATTCGGATATTTTCCTTTCTACAGGCTGTAGAATTAGCCTGGGTCCAGCAGTCGCTCACACCCCCTAGTGTCTTTGTCCTTTGTTCATTTCCCCTCAGGAATGTCCTTGGGTGGGTGGAGAGCCTCTCCCTTTAGCCAGCTGAAGACAAAATGGAAGGGTCTTGCAAGGGCTTTTATAGCCTTTCTTCCTCTCCCTGCGTAGGATCCAGTTGCCCTGGAGTTTTGGGATCACATGGGCAAGTCACCTGTCCATGCGCCCTAACCAGTCTAACCAGTTGCATTCCAGACCCGGCCCCAATGTGGATTGGGGTCTGCAACGTCTTTTGTCTCTCAAGTGCTCGCATTTAACAGGCACATTCTTTGCTCCAAAGATGATCCCATGCACTTACAAAAGCTATGTACAAAACCAGCAAATATAAAACCAATCTTCATAACTCCAACTACAACAATGATACATGTATACAAACAGGAGGAGTAAATTCAGTAGGTCATAACTTTCACAGAGATATGTTACATGGCACATGTAGCATAAAACATATTTTAGTTACATATATACATTTATAAGCATCTCCCCATAAAGTTTTATGGGGAACACCGTCACAGCCTCCTCCTGAACTTACTGCCAGAGACTTGGACACTGTCCGTGGCGGAGGCAGTACACATAAAGCCCCTGTTTGTCTTTGGTCACACCCCTTTTCAGTACCGGCACACCACATGGTGTCATTCGTAATGGTTTTAGCAAAATGCGAGGTTCCTGGTCCCCGGGCGCCTGAAAATGGGTTGGGGTGTAGTATTGCTAACAGGATACAGATAGCAATACCTGTTAAGGTGTAGGAACCTCGGCATTTAGCTCTCAGTGCCATGAGGCGGCGTGCCTCAGTTTCCCCTTTCACACAGCAGCCTGGGCCTGTTATGCTTTTGCTGTTGTGCCAAGCTTCCAGCCGGTTACCCGATATAGGCCGACAGGTAACATGTTTGTACGACCGTGAGGTCACCATCCCAAGCATGTCCAACAGTTTTTCCCACCAATCAGGTATGTTCCCCATCTTGAAAGGGTTGACCCTCAGTGTTAACTCCTTTGTTATAACCCACAGATGAAGTAGGGAAAGACACAGGATTACCCACCCATCTGTGTATCCTGGTAGGCACTCTGATGCAGATTCTTCTGCCTCTTTGGAGCAGGCTCCTGAATCAGGCATGGGTTTGAGGTTCTGGCAAGGAAAGGGTGTACTGCAACCCGGCCTGCCCTCGGCCCCTCCCTCTGGAATTTCTCTGGGCTGGTTCCCATCCCCTTGTGTGGCTTCACCCATGCAGAGACTCGCTCCCTTCTGCTTTGAAGAGAGATGTTTACCTCCTACCCGTGTAGCAAGAACAACCTCTTTCTTGGACACCCTAGTATCTGTTCCCAACAGGTCAGCTGGACGGACTCCTCCCTCCAGGAGGTCTGACCCCCAGCTTTCCCTTCTATCCTGATCCACAGGAGAGGGGTCTGGCATCTGAAATGCAGACTTTTCACCCTCCTCCTGGGCAAGATCCTCCTGACAAAAGGTTGGCGGGCTCTCCGGCCCCCGCTCACCTTCCCTCCCTGGGCCTCTATCTGGGCCAGACACTCCCGTGTCCCCCCGAAGAGAAGGTGACCCTGGTCCAGCTGTGGGCTCCCAACTGCAAGCTAAGATAGACCCTTCAGTGGCCTGCAAAATTCCCCCCTTGCTATGAGGTAGAACATTCCCCTCCCCCGGGGAGATAATTACAGGACAGGAACTGGCCACAGCCACCCCTGCCGCCACAGCTGCCGTCCCTATGACTTCGCCCCCCCCCCTCTCTGGGGTTTTCTGCACCAGGTCCCTGCTTGCTGCCACCCAGCCCTGGGACAGATTCTGCCACAGCAAAGAAATCATTTCCCAGTAGAAACGGTGCAAAATTGTTTGACACTGTTGCCACAGTTAGCTTAGCCTGCAAGTTTTCCGTTTGCATGTGTACTTTTGCCAGAGGTGCAATGACTTTGTAGCCACTCACCAGCTCCAATTCCGCCACTTTACCCGGCAACCAATCCTTCTCTTGGATCAGGTCCCTCCTGACTATAGAAATTGCAGCACCTGTATCTCTCAACCCAGTGATTACCTTCCCATTCAGTCTAACAGCATGCACATGCTCACTGCTTGGTGGTGTAGAAGTCAACTTCACAAACCCTGTGTGGAAAGAGGCAGCAGCTTCATGGGCCGCTTGATGCCTGTTTTCACTCAGCAGGGGACACTTATCTCTCAGGTGCTCGGTGGACTTACATCGATAGCACCTCCTGGGCTCCTCTGATTGTACAGGGAATTTGGGACGAGTACTAGGGGAATGGGGAGGTGAGCGCCCAGCCCCCTTTTTCCCAGGGGTAACACGGTGACTCTGTTTTCCTTCAACCCTGTACCCCTCTGCCAGTGGTTTATGCTTAATTGCAGCCTGCGCCTGCTCATAAGAGTCTGCAAACCCAGCTAATTCACTAACTGCTTTTACCTGTTTGTCCCACAAGTACTGTTTTACATCATCACTGCACATATTCAGGAATTGTTCCTGAGCAACCAAATCACACATCCCTTCAAAGCTTGTAATGTCTTTTCCCCTCACCCACTTATCTACCAGAACTGTCATTTCATTTGCATAAGCCACATTACTTAATCCATCTCCCCTCTTAAGACTCCTGAATTTAACCCTGTAGGTTTCAGGTGTAACCTGAAACTGTTTCAAAACCAGTTCCTTAAATTTACCATACTTGGAGGCATCCCCAATGGGCATCTTATTGAATACGTCCAGAGCTCTGCCAGTCAATTTGGCTATCAAGGTGGTCATTTTTTGATCTTCAGGGATCGCATGGAGGGAGCACACTCTCTCGAAGGTGATAAAATATTCGGCTATATCCTTGGATTCATCATACTGGGGGCATAGATGCTCCCATTTGGGGATTTTTGGGGAAGCGGAGCCGGCAGCTGAAGGTTTTCGACTCTTCTTCTCTGCGATGGCCAGTTCATGCTTCTGGGCCTCCATAGCTCTCTTGTGGGCCACCTCCTCCCTGATTCTTTCTGCTTCCATAGCTCTCTGGTGGGCCAGCTCCTCTGCTTCCATAGCTCTCTTGTGGGCCTCCTCAGCTCTCTTGTGGGCTTCTGTCTCTGCACTAATTTCCAGCGTACATAATTCGATTCGTCTCCGATGTTCGTTCTCTTTCTCTGTTATTTCGAGTCTGGGAAGATCCAGTTTTACCGTGGCTTCGCTTACAGACATCTTATTGCTGTCTAGTGCTGGGCCACGCTCCTCTGCAGTTCACTGAAACTGGACTGCACTCAGATCAGGAGCTCTTCAGTTAAGAGACTTTCCCAGCTACCCTGATCTTCACTCTTACTTATTTGATTTCCTTTTCCGTCCCTACTTCCCTTACCCGAAATAAGCAAACAGAAACTAACAAACCAGTAACCACTTTGTCTGTTTTCCAGCCACCACACTTAAAACTCACTTAAAATCACTACCAGTATGTCAAAGCAATCAGCTGTGCACAGATCCTGCTCGACTACGCCACTGTGACGGGTTGGGGCCACAGAGACCTGCTTGGTGCTGCCACATGGTGTGCCAAGGCTACTTCTACCCCTGCTTCCAGGCCTTTTCCAGCTTGGGACTCCCGAATCCTGTCTGTTTTGAGCCAGATTCCACTGATCTGCTGCAAACACAGACCCAGGTCCGAACCAAGTCCACTCACCACTGTAAGGCCCCTGGAAGCGCTCTTGCCTTTGACACCCAGCTGCTCAACTCCAAGGAGGTTCAAACCCTTAATCAATCCGTTTTACCCTGTATAAAGCAACAGAGATAAAAGCCTCACGAGATTCGGATATTTTCCTTTCTACAGGCTGTAGAATTAGCCTGGGTCCAGCAGTCGCTCACACCCCCTAGTGTCTTTGTCCTTTATTCAGTTCCCCTCAGGAATGTCCTTGGGTGGGTGGAGAGCCTCTCCCTTTAGCCAGCTAAAGACAAAATGGAAGGGTCTTGCAAGGGCTTTTATAGCCTTTCTTCCTCTCCCTGCGTAGGATCCAGTTGCCCTGGAGTTTTGGGATCACATGGGCAAGTCACCTGTACATGCGCCCTAACCAGGGGGGGGAGGGATAGCTCAGTTGTTTGAGCATTGGCCTTCTAAACCCAGGGTTGTGAGTTCAATCCTTGAGGGGGCCATTTGGGGATCTGGGGCAAAAATTGGGGATTGGTCCTGCTTTGAGCAGGGGGTTGGACTAGATGACCTACTAAGGTCCCTTCCACCCTGATATTCTATGATTCTATGAACCAGTCTAACCAGTTGCATTCCAGACCCGGCCCCAATGTGGATTGGGGTCTGCAACGTCTTTTGTCTCTCAAGTGCTCGCATTTAGCAGGCACATTCTTTGCTCCAAAGATGATCCCATGCACTTACAAAGGCTATGTACAAAACCAGCAAATATAAAACCAATCTTCATAACTCCAACTACAACAATGATACATGCATACAAACCGGAGGAGTGAATTCAGTAGGTCATAACTTTCACAAAGATATGTTACATGGCACATGTAGCATAAAACATATTTTAGTTACATATATACATTTATAAGCATCTCCCCATAAAGTTTTATGGGGAACACCGTCACAGTCCCCCTCTCTGATCAGCTAACCCCTGCCCAGCAAGCTGAGATCAGGGGGGTGCTGCATCTGTACCGGCAGCTGTTTTCCAACCAGCCTGGATGCACTAATCTGACCATCCACCGGGTGCAGACAGGAGCGCACCAACCTATAAGATGCTCCCCCTTCCGAGTCACAGGGAAGACAGCTCGGGATCTGGAAAGAGAGGTCTAGGACATGCTGGCTTTGGGGGTGATCCAGCCATCATCCAGCCCTTGGGCCTCGCCAGTGGTGCTAGTCCCCAAAAGGGATGGGTTGATCCGGTTCTGTGTGGACTATCGGAAGGTCAATACCATCACTGTATCTGATGCCTACCCCATGCCCCGTCCGGACGAGATCCTAGACAAGCTGGGAGGGGCTCGGTACCTTACCACCATGGATCTTACAAAGGGCTACTGGCAAGTGCCACTGGATGCAGATGCCCGGCTGAAATCTGCCTTCATTACCCTCTGGGGCTCTACGAATTCCTGACCCTGCCTTTCGGCCTCAAGGGAGCGCCAGCCACCTTCCAGCGCCTGGTGGATCAGCTTCTGAAGGGAATGGAGAGTTTCGCTGTGGCGTATATCGATGATATCTGTGTCTTTAGCCAGACCTGGGAGGACCATGTGTCCCAAGTTAAACAAGTGCTGGACCGACTCCGGGAGGCTGGGCTGACCGTAAAAGCGGAGAAGTGCAAGGTGGGGATGGCTGAAGTGTCCTACCTGGGCCACCGGGTGGGGAGCGGCCGCCTAAAGCCAGAACCAGCCAAGGTGGAGGTGATCCGGGACTGGCCCGCTCCCCAAACTAAAAAGCAGGTCCAGGCCTTTATTGGGATGGCAGGGTACTATCGAAGATTTGTGCCCCACTTTAGCGCCATAGCCACCCCCATCACTGAGCTATGCAAGAAGGGGAAGCCAGACAAGGTGGTCTGGACCGAGGAGTGCCAGAGGGCTCTCTGTGCACTGAAGGAGGCTTTGATCAGGGGCCCGGTTCTGGCAAACCCAGACTTTGACAAGCCCTTATGGTGTTCACCGACGCCTCAGACATGGGACTGGGGGCGGTGTTAATGCAGGAGGATGAAACGGGGCAGAGACACCCCATCGTGTATTTAAGCAAGAAGCTGCTACCCCGAGAGCAGAATTATGAGGCCATCGAGAAGGAATGCCTGGCCATGGTGTGGGCCCTCAAGAAACTAGAGCCGTATCTATTTGGGCGACACTTCACCGTGTACACCGACCACTCGCCCCTGACCTGGCTACACCAGATGAAAGGGGCCAACGCTAAGCTCCTCAGGTGGAGCCTGCTCCTGCAGGATTACGACATGGACGTGGTCCATGTGAAAGGAAGTGCCAACCTGATAGCGGATGCGTTGTCCCGGAGAGGGGGCCCTGAACGTCCCCAGGCCACTGGTTAGAGTGACCCCGCTCAGTACAGTCTCGAAGTGGGGAGAGATGTGACGGAGTAGAGAGCGAGATGGATTTGACCTGGGAGGCTGGCTGCATTGGGAAAGGCTGCATCGGGAATGCGAGACTGAGGCTGTAACATTAGCCAGGACGGGGGTTGGGAGGTGACACCTTTGGCTGGGAGAATGGTAAAAGGCGAGAGGAGGGACCCCGGGGGAGGGGAAGAGCCTGCTGGAGGTTTGGCTGGTTTTTGTCAGTTTGGAGCTGGGTGGTGAAACGCAGGGAGCCCCAGAGCCGGGGTCTAAGCTCCCTGCCCCCCAGAAGGCCCCAGCAGAGGGGTCCTGGTCATACTTACAAGCTCTGTTTGGACTCTTTCCTGACAACCCAAATAAACCTTCTGTTCTACTGGCTGGCTGAGAGTCACATTGAATCCCGGGAAGAGGGGTGCAGGACCTGACTCCCCCACACTCCATGACACCCTCACACTCCCCCCTTCCCCACCCTCACCCACACCCCCACCGCGAGACTCAACATCACGCTCACCCTCACCCCCACCCCAACACTCACCCTCACCCCCACCCTCACCCCCACCCTCACCCTCACCCTCACTCCCACCCCTCCCTAAACCACACCCCCACCCTCACCCCCACCCCCACTCCTCATCCTCATCCGCACCCTCACCCTCACCATCACTCCGACCCCCACCCACACACTCACCGTCACCCCCACCCCCAACCTCACTGTCACCTTCACCTAACCCCCACCCCCATGCCCACCCTCTCCCCCATCCTCACCCTCACTTCCACCCCCACCCCCACAACAACACTCACCCTCACCGTCAGCCCCACACCCACACCCACATCCCCACCCTCACCCTCACCCCCACCCTCACCCCACCCCCACCCTCACCAACCCCCCATCCTCACCCTCACACTCCCCCTCCCCTCTTGCACTCACCTACTTGTGCTTCTTCCCGGTATCCCACTTCCCCACTTACCTCGGGGCTTTGGTCTCCTTCCCCCTCACACTAACCCCACCCCAACCCTCACCCCACCCCCACCCTCACCCTCGCCCCCACCCCCACGCTCACCCTCACCCTAATCCTCATCCTCACCCTCACGCTACCCCCAGCCCCACGCCCACCCTCACCCTCACTCTCACCCCCACCGCCACTCCGACCCTCACCCTCACCCTCACCCCCACCCACACTCTCACCCTCACCCACCACCCTAACCCTCATCCTCACCCTCACCCCACGCACAGCCCCACTCCCACCCTCACCCTCACCCCCACCGCCACTCCGACCCTAACCCTAACCCCCACCCCCAGCTCCTCCCTCACCCTCACCACCACCCACACCCCCACGCACACCCTCACTCCCACCCCCACCCTCACCCCCACCCCCACAACCACCCACACTCTCACCCTCACCCTCACTCTCACCCACAGCACCGCCCTCAACCTCACCCTCACCGTCACCCTCTCACTCATCGCCACCCCCATGCTCACCCTCACCCACACAGTCACCGAAACCCCCACTCCCAATCCCACTCTGACCCTCACTCCCACCCCCACCCTCACCCTCAACCCCACTCCCACCCCCACACTCACCCTGACCCTCTCTCTCAACCCAACACCCAACCCACCTCCAACCCCACCCACACACTCACCCGCACCCGCACCCTCACCATAATGCTCATCTTCACCCTCACCCCCACCCCCACCCTCACACTCCCCCTATCCGTAACCCTCTCCCTCACCCTCGACCTCACCCCAACTCCCACCCCCAACCCCACCATCATCCTCACCCTTACCCCAACCCTCACAATCACCCTCACGCTCACACACAAACCCATACCCACGACCAGGCACACCCCCAGCCCCACCCCCACCCTTACGCTCACCCTCACCCCCACCCCCACTCACAGCCTCTAAATCACTCACACCCCAACCCCACCCTCACCCTCACCCCTAAACCACACCCCCACCCTCCCCCTCCCCCCACCCTTCACCAGCACTCCCACCCTCACCCTCACCGTAACCTCCACACCCACCCTCACCATCACCCTCACCCCAACCCCCACCGCCAGCCCACCCCCACCCTTACCCTCACCTTCAGCCTCACCCTCACTCCCACCCCCACCCTCACCCTAACCCTAACCGTAACACTCACCCTCACCCTCACACACACCCCAACCCCCACCCTCACCCTCACGCTCACCCTCACCATGACCCTAACTCCAAAGCCTACCGTCACTATCACCCTTACCCCCACCATCACCACCATCCTCACCCTCACCCACACCCTCACCCTCAACCTCACCCCATCCCCACCCACATCCACCCTCACCCCGCCCCCTAGCCCATCCTCCTCCTCACCCTCACCCTCATCTTCACCCCCACCCCCACTGTCGCTCTCACCCTCACCCTCACCCCAGCCCGATGCTCACCTTCACCCTCTCCCTTACCCCCACCCTCACGCTCACCCCCACCCTCACCCTCACCCCCACACCCTCTCCCACCCTCACAATCACCCCAACTCCCACCCCCACCCTCACCCTCACCCCACCCCCACCCTCACCATCACACTCAACCCCACCCCCGCCCTCTCCCCCACACTCACCTTCATCCTAACCCCGACCCACAACCCCATCCCCACCCCCACCCTCACCCTCACTCCCACTCGCACAATCACCCTCACTCTCACCATCACCCCCACCCCCACCCAAACCCCCACCCTCACCCTTACCCTCACAGTAAAACCAAACCCCACCCTAACCCTCACCTTCACCCCCAACCCCACTCCCACCCTCACTCTCACCCTCGCCCCACCCCCACCCGAACCCAACCCCACCCCCACCCTCCTCCTCACCCGCACTCTCATCCTCAGCTCCACCCTCAGCCTCTCCCTCAGCCTCACCCTCACCCTCAACGCCACCCCCACTCCCACCCTCACCCTCACCTCACTCCTACCCACACCCTCACTCTCACCCTCACCCTCACACTCACCGTCACTCTCACACTCAGCCTAATCAAACCTCACCCTCACGCTCAACCTCACCCTCACCCCAACCGCCCCTTTCACCCCCCACTCCCACCCTAATCCTCACACTCACCCTCAACCCAAACGTCACCCTCACCATCACCCTCACCCTCAACCCCACCCCCAACCTACCTCACCCTCACCCTTACCCCAACCCCCCAAATCGCCCTCACGCTCACCGTCAAACCCACCCCCACGCACACCCCACCCCCACTCTTATGCTCACCCCCATCCCCACTCCCACCATCACCCTCACTCAGACCCCCACCCCCACCCTCACCCTCACGTCAATCCCCAGCCCCACCCCCAACCTCACCACCAACACCAACCCCACCCCCACCCTCACCCTCACTCTCACCCTAACCCTCACCCTCAACTTCACCCCAACCCTCACCCCCACAACAACCCCGAACCTCGCCATCACCCTATCCCCCAAACCCACCATCACCATCCCCCTCACACTAAGCCCCCAAACACTCCATCAGTATCCCCTTCACCCTCACCCCCACCCCAACCCCCAGCCCCTCCCTCTCCCTCACCCTCAACCTTAGCCGAACCCCCACAATAACCCTCAGCCTCACACTCAACCCCACACCCACGCCCACCCCACCCCCACTCCCACCCCCACCCTCACCCTCACCCTCACACTAACCCTCAAACCCACCGTGAGCATCACCTTCACCCTCACCCCGACGTCCACCATCACCCTCATACTCACCCTCACCACCACCCCACCCCCCCACCCTCACCCAAACCCCCACGCCCACCCTCACCCTAACCCCAACCCCCACCCCCACCCCAACCTCTCACCCTCACCCTAACTCTAACCCTAACCCTAACCCTAATCCTAACCCTCGCCCTCAGTTTAACACTCACCCCAACCTCCACCCCCACCCCCAGCCTCCCCCTCCCCCTCACCCCCACCTCACCCTCACAATCACCCCAACCACCACCCCCACCCTCCTCCTCACCCTCACCCTCACCCTAACCTCCACCCATCACCCTCACCCTGAGCATAACGCTCAACCTGACCCCCACCCCCACCCTCACCTTGTGACGGTGGGGGTGAGGTGGGGCGGTGGGGTGGTGGTGACGGTGAGTGTTAGGGATGTGGTGGGGGTGGGGTTTGTGGTGAGGGTGAGCGTGAGGGTGAGGGTGGGGGGTGGGAGGGAGGATCAGGGTGGCGGTGAGGATGGGGGTAGGTGTCAGGGTGATGGTGAGGGTTGGGGTGGGGGTTAGGGTGAGGGTGGGGTGAGGGTGAGGGTGAGGATAGGTGGTGAGGGTGGGAGTGAGGCTGAGGGTGAGGGTGAGGGAGGGAATGAGAGTGAGGGAGAGGGTGCGGGTGGGGGTGGGAGTGAGCGTAAAGGTGGGGCTGTGGGTGGGGTGTTCGTGGGCGTGGGTTTGAGGGTGAGGGTGATTGTGGGTGTTGGGGTAAGGGTGAGGGTGACGGTGAGCTTGGAGGTGGGGATGGGGGTGGAGGTGAGGGTGAGGGTGAAAGTGGGGTTTGGGTGAGGGTGAGACTGGGGGTGGGGGTGGGGATGGGGGTTGGAGTGAGGGTGAGGTTGAGGGTGAGTCCGTGGGTGAGGGTTAGGGTTAGGGTGAGGGTGGGGGTGGGGTGGGGATAAGGGTGAGGTTGAGCGTTACTCCCCCACCCTCAGCCTCATTCTCACCCTCACCCTATCCATAACCATAGCCCTAACCCTAACCCTCACTCACACCCCGACCCCCACCCTCACCCACACCACCACCCCACCCCACGCCCACCCTCACCCCAACCGCCATCGCCAACCCCACCCTCACCATCACCGTGAGCCTCACCCCCACCCTCACCCTAATCCCCACCCCCAACCCGCACCCTCTCCCTCACCCTCACCCCCACCCCACCCTCACTCTCACCCCCACCCCTACCCCCACCCCAACCCTAACTCTCAACCTCACCCCAACCGCCACCTTCAACCCCACCCCCACCCTCACCCTCACCCCAAACCCCACCCTCACCATTACCCTCACCCTCACCCCCTCCCCCCCCAGCCACCCAACCTCACCATACCCCACCCTCAGCCCCACCCAACCCTCACCATCACCGTGAGCCTCACCCCACACCATCACCGTGACCACCCTCATCCTAATCCCCACCCAACCCTCACCCCAACCACCACCCCCAACCCCACCCTCACCCTCACCCCTAACCCCACCCCAACCCTAACCCTCAACCTCACCCTCACCCCAACCACCATCCAAACCTCACCCCCACCCTAACCCTCACCCCAAACCTCACCCTTACCATTAACCTCCTCCTCCCCCCTCCCCCAACTCCACCCCCAACCCCACCCCCACAATCACCCCAAGCCACATCCATGCAATACCTCGCAATGAACAATTCATTCTTGTTCAGAACAAGAAGCAAATTTAACCTGGAATCCTCTTAAAAACGCCAGTTAGGTTTGCTGCTTCGCTTCTTGCACTGGCTTGCCTCCTCCTAAATCAGTTATGCTCTACATGTTGGCTTTTCGTACATATCCGTTCGTAAGAATACCTCGCAATGAACAATTCAACCTTGTTCACTGCTACTGCCAGCTCTCTCCTGTAATCCTCCTCCAAAAGTTATTTAAATGTACTGCTGCGATTTTGGTACAGATCCGTTCGTGAGAATACCTCACTACGATCAATTCAATCCTGTTCACTCCAAGTTCCAAATTTCTCCTGGAAGCCTCTTTGATACGTCCGTTATATGTTCCACTGAGCTTTTTTTAGCTATTAGATTTTGAAAATTCCTAAAAAAGCATTTCAATTCTGTTCACTGCTACAGACGAATTTCACATGGAATCCTGCTCCAAAAGCCGTTATGCTGCACTGGTTTGGCTTTTCGTACAGTTCCGTATGAATAATTCACTCCTGTTAACAGCAAATTCCAAATTTATCCTGGAATCCTCTTAAAAAGGCCAGTTAGCTGTTATGCTGCGCTTTTTGTACACATCGGTTCGTGAAAATTCCTCACAAAGAGCATTTCAATTTTTTTCTCTGCTACAACTAAATTTCTCTTGGAATCCCCCCCTAAAAGCAATTATGCTGTACAGGTTAGCTTTTGTTCAAATCCGTTCGTAAGAATACCAGGCAAAGCACAATTCAATCCTGTTCACTGCTATTGCCAATCGCTCATGTAATCCAACTCCAAAACCTATTTTAATGAACTGCTACGACATTGGTACAGTTCCTTTCATGAGAATACCTCACAATGAACAATTTAATCCTTTACACGGCAAAATTCATAATTTTCCAGGAATCCTCTTAGAAATATGCCAGCTACATATGCAGCGGGGCTTGTGCGTGAAAATTACTGAAAAAGAGCATTTCAATTTTTTTCACTGCTTCAGCTAAATTTCTATTGGAATCTGCCTCCAAAAGTATTTAAAAGTACTGCTAGGATTTTGGTACAGATCCGTTCGTAAGAATACCACGCAATGAGCAATTCAATCCTGTTCACTGCTCCGTCCATATCGCTCCTGTAATCCACCTCGAGAAGCTATTTTAATGTACTGTTGCATTTACTGTAAAGATCCTTTCGTAAGAATACCTCAGAATAAACAATTTAATTCTTTTCACGGGAAGTTGCAAATTTGTCCTGGAATACTCTTAAAAAGGCCAGTTAGATGTCCTGCTGCGCTTCTTGTACAGATCGGTTCGTGAAAATGCCTCACAAAGAGCATTTCTATTTTTTAATTGCTACAACTAAATAGCTCCAGGAAACTTCCCAGAAATCAATTAGGCTGCATTGGTTGGCTTTTCGTAATGTAACGCTTGTGAGAATACCTCGTTTTGAATAACTGAACCCTGTTCACTGCTACTGCCAAATCTCGCCTGGAATCCGTCTCCAAAAGATATATAAGTGTACTGCTGCGATTTTCGTACTGATCGGTTCGTAAGAATACCTCACTTCGATCAATTCAATCCTGTTTAGTGGAAGTTCCAAATTCCTCCTGGAAGCTTCTTTGAAACGCCAGTTTGACGTTCTACTGCGCTTTTTGGATCTATTAGTTGATAAAAATTCCAAACAAAGCATTTCAATTCTTTTCACTGCTACAGACAAATTTCACATGGAATTCTCCTCCTAAAGCCGTTAAGCTGCACTGGTTGACGTTTCGAACAAATCCGTTCGTGAGAATCCCTTACAATGAACAATTCAATCCTGTTAACAGCAAGTTCCAAAATTATCCTGGAATCCTCTTAAAAAGGCCAGTTAGATGTTCTGCTGCACATTGTGTACAGATCGGTTCGTGAAAATGCCTCACAAAGAGCTTTTAAATTTTTTCACTGCTACATCTAAATTTCTCCTGGCATCCGCCACGGAAAGTAATTATGCATCACTGGTGTGCTTTTCGTACAGAACAGTTCGTGGGAATATCTCGCAATGAACAATTCAAACCTGTTTACTGCTATTGCCCAATCACTCCTGTAATACACCTAAAAGAGCTATTTAAATGTAATGCTGCGATTTTGGTCCAGATTCGTTCGTGAGAATACCTCACTACGATCAATTCAATCCTGTTCACTGCAAGTTCCACATTTATCCTGGAATCCTCTTAAAATACGCCAGTTAGATATGCTGCTGGGCTTCTTGTTCATGAACAGTCCTCACAAAGAGCATTTAATTTTTTTAACTGCTACAACTACATTTTTCCAGGAATTTTCCTAGACATCAATTAGGCTGCACGGCTTGGCTTTTTCTACTGTTCCTTTTGTGAGACTACTTCTTTTGCCAATCTCTCCTGTAATACACCTACAAAAGCTATCTAAATGTAATGTTGCCATTTTGGTACCGATCCGTTCGTGACAATACATAACTACGATAAATTCAATCCTGTTCAGTGCAAATTCAAATTTAATCCTGGAAGCCTCATAAAAAGGCCAGTTAAATGTTCTGCTGCGCTTTATTGTACAGATCGGTTCGTGAAAATTCCTCGCAAAGAGCATTTCAATGTTTTCACTGCTACAACTAAATTTCTCCTGGAATCCTCCTCCATAAGCAATTATGCTGTACAGGTTTGCTTTTCGTACAAATCCGTTCGTAAGAATACCTCGCCATGCACAATTCAATCCTGTTCACTTCTATTGCCAAATCGCTCCTGTACTCCAACTTCAAAGCCTACTTTAATGAATTCCTACGACTTTGTTATAGATCCGTTCGTGAGAATACATCACTATGAACAATTTAATCCTTTACACGGCAAGTTCCATAATTTTCCAGGAATCCTCTTAAAATATGCCAGCTAGATATGCAGCAGGGCTTCTTGTGCGTGAAAATTACTGAAAAAGAGCATTTCAATTATTTCACTGCTTCAGCGAAACTTCTCCTGGAATCCTCCTCCAAAAGAATTTAAAAGTACTGCTAGGATTTTGGTACAGATCCGTTCGTAAGAATACCACGCAATGAACAATTCAATCCTGTTCACTGCTACTTCCAAATCTCTCCTGTAATCCACCTCGAGAAGATATTTTAATGTTCTGTTGCATTTTTGGTAAAGATCCTTTCGTAAGAATACCTCAGAATAAACAATTTAATTCTTTTCACGGGAAGTTGCAAATTTGTCCTGGAATACTCTTAAAAAGGCCAGTTAGATGTCCTGCTGCGCTTCTTGTACAGATCGGTTCGTGAAAATGCCTCACAAAGAGCATTTCCATTTTTTAATTGCTACAACTAAATAGCTCCAGGAAACATCCCAGAAATCAATTAGGCTGCATTGGTTGGCTTTTCGTAATGTAACGCTTGTGAGAATACCTCGTTTTGAATAACTGAACCCTGTTCACTGCTACTGCCAAATCTCGCCTGGAATCCGTCTCCAAAAGATATATAAGTGTACTGCTGCGATTTTCGTACTGATCGGTTCGTAAGAATACCTCACTTCGATCAATTCAATCCTGTTTAGTGGAAGTTCCAAATTCCTCCTGGAAGCTTCTTTGAAACGCCAGTTTGACGTTCTACTGCGCTTTTTGGATCTATTAGTTGATAAAAATTCCAAACAAAGCATTTCAATTCTTTTCACTGCTACAGACAAATTTTACATGGAATTCTCCTCCTAAAGCCGTTAAGCTGCACTGGTTGACGTTTCGAACAAATCCGTTCGTGAGAATCCCTTACAATGAACAATTCAATCCTGTTAACAGCAAGTTCCAAAATTATCCTGGAATCCTCTTAAAAAGGCCAGTTAGATGTTCTGCTGCACATTTTGTACAGATCGGTTCGTGAAAATGCCTCACAAAGAGCTTTTAAATTTTTTCATTGCTACATCTAAATTTCTCCTGGCATCCGCCACGGAAAGTAATTATGCATCACTGGTGTGCTTTTCGTACAGATCAGTTCGTGGGAATATCTCGCAATGAACAATTCAAACCTGTTTACTGCTATTGCCCAATCACACCTGTAATACAACTAAAAGAGCTATTTAAATGTAATGCTGCGATTTTGGTCCAGATTCGTTCGTGAGAATACCTCACTACGATCAATTCAATCCTGTTCACTGCAAGTTCCACATTTATCCTGGAATCCTCTTAAAATACGCCAGTTAGATATGCTGCTGGGCTTCTTGTTCATGAACAGTCCTCACAAAGAGCATTTAATTTTTTTAACTGCTACAACTACATTTTTCCAGGAATTTTCCTAGACATCAATTAGGCTGCACGGCTTGGCTTTTTCTACTGTTCCTTTTGTGAGAATACTTCTTTTGCCAATCTCTCCTGTAATACACCTACAAAAGCTATCTAAATGTAATGTTGCCATTTTGGTACCGATCCATTCGTGACAATACATAACTACGATAAATTCAATCCTGTTCAGTGCAAATTCAAATTTAATCCTGGAAGCCTCATAAAAAGGCCAGTTAAATGTTCTGCTGCGCTTTATTGTACAGATCGGTTCGTGAAAATTCCTCGCAAAGAGCATTTCAATGTTTTCACTGCTACAACTAAATTTCTCCTGGAATCCTCCTCCAAAAGCAATTATGCTGTAGAGGTTGGCTTTTCGTACAAATCCGTTCGTAAGAATACCTCGCCATGCACAATTCAATCCTGTTCACTGCTATTGCCAAATCGCTCCTGTACTCCAACTTCAAAGCCTACTTTAATGAATTCCTACGACTTTGTTATAGATCCGTTCGAGAGAATACATCACTATGAACAATTTAATCCTTTACACGGCAAGTTCCATAATTTTCCAGGAATCCTCTTGAAATATGCCAGCTAGATATGCAGCAGGGCTTCTTGTGCGTGAAAATTACTGAAAAAGAGCATTTCAATTATTTCACTGCTTCAGCTAAACTTCTCCTGGAATCCTCCTCCAAAAGAATTTAAAAGTACTGCTAGGATTTTGGTACAGATCCGTTCGTAAGAATACCACGCAATGAACAATTCAATCCTGTTCACTGCTACTGCCAAATCTCTCCTGTAATCCACCTCGAGAAGATATTTTAATGTACTGCTGCATTTTTGGTAAAGATCCTTTCGTAAGAATACCTCAGAATAAACAATTTAATTCTTTTCATGGCAAGTTGCAAATTTATCCTGGAATCCTCTTAAAAAGGCCAGTTTGATCTTCTTCTGCGCTTTTTGTACAGATCGGTTAGTGAAAATGCCTCACAAAGAGCTTTTAAATTTTTTCACTGCTACATCTAAATTTCTCCTGGAATCCTCCACCGAAAGTAATTATGCATCACTGGTGGGCTCGTCGTACAGATCCGTTCGTGGGAATATCTCGCAATGAAGAATTCAAACCTGTTTACTGCTATTGCCCAATCTCTCCTGTAATACACCTAAAAGAGCTATTTAAAGGTAATGCTCCGATTTTGGTCCAGGTTCGTTCGTGAGAATACCTCACTACGATCAATTCAATCCTGTTCAGTGCAAGTTCCAAATTTCTCCTGGAAACCTCTTGGAAACGTCCGTTAGATCTTCCACTGAACGTTTTGTAGCTATTAGATTTTGAAAATTCCTAAAAAGCATTTCATTTCTGTTCACCTCAACAGACGAATTTCACATGGAATCCTGCTCCAAAAGCCGTTATGCTGCACTGGTTTGGCTATTCGTACAGTTCTGTATGAATAATTCACTCCTATTTTTAGCAAGTTCCAAATTTATCATGGAATCCTCTTTAAAAGACCTGTTCGATGTTCTGCTGTGCTTTTTGTACTGATCGGTTCGTGAAAATTCCTCACAAAGAGCATTTGAATTTTTTCACTGCTACAACTAAATTTCTCCTGGAATCCTCCTCCAAAAGCAATTATGCTGCACTGGTTGCCTTTTCGTCCAGTCCTTTTGTAAGAATACCTCGCAATGAACAATTCAACCCTGTTCACTGCTACTGCCAAATCTCTCCTGTAATCCACCTCCGTAAGCTAATTGAATATAATGATGCGATTTTGGTACAGCTCCATTCGTAATAATACCTCACAATGAACAATTTAATCGTTTCACTGCAAGTTCCACATTTATCCTGGAATCCTCTTAAAATACGCCAGTTAGATATGCTGCTGGGCTTCTTGTTCGTGAAAAGTCCTCACAAAGAGCATTTTAATTTTTTAACTGCTACAACTAAATTTTTCCATTAATGTTCCTAGAAATCAATTAGGCTGCACTGCTTGGCTTTTCCTACTGTTCATTTTGTGAGAATACGTCTTTTGCCAATCTCTCCTGTAATACACCTACAAAAGCTATCTAAATGTAATGCTGCCATTTTGGTACAGATCCGTTTGTGAGAATACATAACTACGATCAATTCAATCCTGTTCAGTGCAAGTTCCAAATTTCTACTGGAAGCCTCTTTGAAACGTCCGTTAAACGTTCTTCTGCGCTTTTTGTATCTATTAGGTGATGAAAATTTCAAACAAAGCATTTCAATTCTGGTCACTGCTACAGAGAAATTTCACCTGGAATCCTCCTCCCAAAGCCGTTATGCTGCTTTGGTTGGCTTTTCGTACAAATCCGTTCGTGACAATACCTTGCAATGAACAATTCAATCCTGTTAATAGCAAGTTCCAAATATTTCCAGGGCTCTTCTTAAAAAGGCCAGTTAGAAGTTCTGCTGCGCATTTTTTACAGATCGGTTCGTGAAAATTCCTCGCAAAGAGATTTCAATTTTTTCACTGCAACAATTAAATTTCTCCTGGAATCCTCCAGCAAAAATAATTGAGCTGCACTGGTGGGCTTTTCGTCCACATCCGTTTGTAAGAATATCTCGCAATCAACAACTCAACCCTGTTCACTGCTACAGCCTAATCGCTCCTGTTATACACCTACTACAGCTATTTAAATGTAATGCTGCGATTTTGGTACAGATCCGTTCGTGAGAATACCTTACTACGATCAATTCAATCCTGTTCACTGCAAGTTACAAATTTCTCCTGGAAGCCACTTTGAAACGTCCGTTAGATGTTCTACTGCGTTTTTTGTACCTATTAGATTTTGAAAATTCCTCAAAAAGCATTTCTATTCTGTTCACTGCTACAGACGAATTTCACATGCAATCCTCCTCCAAAAGCCGTTATGATGCACAGGTTGGCTTTAGGTACTGTTCCGTTTCTCATACCTCGCTATGAATAATGTTCACTGCTACTGCCAAATCTCTCCTGTAATCCACCTCCAAAAGTTTTTTAAAGGAACTGCTTTGACTTTGGTACAGAGCATTAGCTGTACTGCTGAGCTTCTGGTACAGATTCCCTAGACCCAACCCCCATCCCCATCCTCACTGTAACCCCCACCCCAACAGTCAACCTCACCCTCACCCCCACCCACACCCCCTCCCTTACGATCACCCCCACTCAAACCGCCCATCCCCACACTCAGCCGAACCCTCACCCCCAACCGCACACTCACTGCAACCCACACCCCGCCCCTCACCCTCACCGTCACCCTCACCCTCACCCCCGCCCTCACCACCACCCTCACGCCCCACCCGACGCCCACCCTCACCCTCACTATCCCAGGGTGAGGGTGGGGGTGAGGTTGTGCATTATGGTGAGGGTGGGGGTGGGGGTGAATGTTAGCGTGAGACTAGGGGGTTGAGGGTGGGGTGGGGGTGATGTTGGGGGAGAGGATGAGGGTTGGGTTGGGATTGAGGGTGGGGGTGGGGGTTCCGGTGCGGGAGAGGCTGAGGGTGATGGTTACAGTTAGGTTTAGGGTTAGGATCAGAGTGAGGGTGAGGTTGGGGGTGAGGTTGGGGTGGGGGTAGGAGTTGGGATTAGGGTGGGGGTGAGGGTGGGTGTGGTGGTTAGGGTGAGGGTGAGGTTGGTGGTGGACGTGTGGGTCGGGGTTAGGGTGACTGTGGGGGAGATGGTGGGGGTGGGGATGCGTGGAGTGTGAGACTGGGGGTGGGGTAGAGGGTGAAGGTTAGGGTGAGGGTGGGGGAGAGGGAGTGGGTGGGGGGGTGGGTGAAGGTTAGACAGAGGGAGAGTGTTGGGGTGGGGGTGGGGATGGGTGTGAGGGTGAGGGTGAAGGTGCGCGTGAGTGTGAGGGTGGGGGTGGATGTGTGGTTGGGCTCAGGGTTGAGGGCGAGCGTGGGGGTGAGGGTGAGGATGAGGGTGACGGTGAGGAGGCGGGTAGGCGTGATGGTGAGGATGAGGGTGAGAGTGAGTAGGAGGGTGGGGGTGGGGGGTCGGGTTGCGGGTGAGGGCGAGGATGGGGGTGGGATGGGGGTGAGGGTGAGGGTGAGTGTGGGAGTGGGGGTGGAGTGGTGGTGAAGGTGGGGGTGAGGGAGAGGGTGAGGGTGAGGTTTGGGGTGTGAGTGAGGGTAAGGGTGTGAGTGGGGGGTGAATGTGAGCGTAGGGTTGGGGGTGGGGGTGTGCGTGGGCGTCGGTATGGTTTTGTGGTTGAGGGTGCGGGTGATTGTGGGGGTTGAGGTGAGGGTGATGGTGAGCTTGGGGGGTGAGGGAGGGGGTGCGTGTGAGGGTGAGGGTGATGGTAGAGTTGGGTTTGGAGTGACGGTGAGGGTGGCGGTGGGGTTGGGGGTTGGGTTGAGGGTGAGGGTGGGGGTGGGAGTGGGGCTGAGGGTCAGGGTGGGAGTGGGGGTTGGGGTGAGGGTGAGGGTGAGGGAGAGGGTGGGATGGGGTTGGCAGTAAGGTGAGGGTGAGGGTGATGGTGATGGTGGGTTTGGGAGTTAGGGTTAGCGTGAGGGTGAGGGTGGGGTGGGGGTGGGGGTGGGGTTTGGGGTGAGGGTGAGGGTGGGGGTGGGGTTTGGGGTGAGGGCGATGGTGGGGGGAGGGTGAAGATGAGGGTGAGGAGGAGGCTGAGAGTGGTGGTCTGGGTGAGGGTGAGGGTCAGTCTGGGGGTGAGGGTGGGGGTTGGGGTGGGGGTGAGCGGGGAGGGTTCAGGCGAGGGTGAGGGTGGGGGTGGGAGTGAGAGTGAGTGTAAGGGTGGAGGTGTGCGTGGTTGTGGGTGTGGTTTTGTGGATGAGGGTGAGGAAGATTGTGGGGGTTGGGGTAAGGGTGAGGGTGATGGTGAGGTTGTGGTTGGGGGTGCGGGTGAGGGTGATGGTGAGGGTGGGTTTTGTGTGACGGTGAGTGTGAGGGTGGGGGTGGGTTTTGGGGTGAGGTTGTGGGCGAGGGTGAGGGTTAGGATTAGGATGAGGGTGAGGGTGGGTGAGGGGTGGGTTTTGGTTTAGGGTGAGGATTACGGAGGTTGCGGGGTTTAGGGTGAGGGTGAGGGTGGTGGTGGGGGTGAGGGTGAGTATGAGGGTGATCGTCAGGGTGGGGGTGGGGTGTGGGTGGGAGTGGGGGTGAGGTTGAGCGTTACGATGAGGGTGAGGGTGCGGGTGAGTGTGAGGGTGGGGTTGGGGGTGGGGTTGGGGTTGGGGATGAGGGGGAGGGTGAGCGTGAGGGTGGAGGTGGCAGTGGGGGTGAGGGTGAGAGTGGGGTTGCAGGTGAGGGAGTGGGTGAGGGTGGGGGTGAGGGTGACGATGAGTGTGGGGGTAAGGGTG
The DNA here is from genome assembly GCA_037349315.1 of Chelydra serpentina. Classification (NCBI taxonomy): domain Eukaryota; kingdom Metazoa; phylum Chordata; order Testudines; family Chelydridae; genus Chelydra; species Chelydra serpentina. The sequence goes on from JBAIAC010000724.1 coordinate 68,579, forward strand.
AGGGTGACGGTGAACATCGGGCTGGGGTTGAGGGTGAGGGTGAGGGCGATGGTGGGGCTGAGGGTGAAGATGAGGGTGAGGGTGAGGAGGAGGATGAGAGTGGTGGTCGGGGTGAGGGTGAGGGTGAGTCTGGGGGTGAGGGTGGGGGTTGGGGTGGGGGTGAGCGGGGAGGGTTCAGGCGAGGGTGAGGGTGGGGGGGGGTGGGGTTCACGGTAGTGTGAGGGTGAGGGTGGTGGTGGGAGTGGGGGTGAGGGTGAGGGTGAGGGTGAGAGTGGAGGTGGGGGTGGGGGTGAGGGTGCGGGTGAGGGTGGGGGTGAGGCTGAGGGTGGGGGTGCGGTGGGGGAGGGCATGTGGGTGAGTTTGAGTGTGGGGGAGTGGGGGTGGAGGTGAGGGTGAGGGTGGGGTTGGGGGTGGGTGTGAGGGTGATGGTGATGGTGGGCTTGGTGGTGGGTGGGGGCGGGGGTTGCGGTTAGGGTTAGGGTGAGGGTGGGTATGGGGGTCAGGGTGAGGGTGAGGGTGGAGGTGGGGGTGGGGGTGAGGGTGGGGGTGAGGGTGTGGGTGAGGCTGAGGGTGGGGGTGCGGTGGGGGAGGGCGTGTGGGTGAGTTTGAGTGTGGGGGAGTGGGGTTGGATGTGAGGGTGAGGGTGGGGTTGGGGGTGGGTTTGAGGGTGATGGTGATGGTGGGCTTGGGGGTTAGGGTGAAGGTGTGGGTGAGGGTGAGCATGAGGGTGGGGGTGGGGGGGCGGTTGGGGTGAGGGTGCGTGTGGAGGTCGGGCTTGGGGTAACCACCACCACCCCCACCCGCACCCTCACCCTCACCTTCACCCTGACCCCCATACCCACCCTCACCCTAACCCTAACCGCAACCCCCGCCCCCACCCAACCCCCTCCCCCACCCTCACCCCCACCCCCACCCCCACCCTCACCACCACTCTCACCCTCACCCTAACACTAACCGTCACCCTCACCCTCACCCCAAACCCCACCCCCACCCTCACCCTCGCACTCGCCCTAACCTTTACCCTAACCCCCAAGTTCACCATCATCGTCATCCTCAACAGTACCCCACCCCCACCCTCACGCTCACCCCCACTCCCACCCCGACCCCCATCCTCACCCTCACCCTCGCCCTCACCTTTACCCTAACCCCCAAGTTCAATGTCACCATCATCCTCAACCGCACCCCACCCCCACCCTCACCCTCACGCTCTCTCCCACCCCACCCTCACCCTCAACCTCACCCTGACCCCAAACCCTACCCTCGACCTCACTCCCAGCCTGATGCTAACCCTCACCCTTACCCCCACCCTCATCCCCATCCTCACCCACACCCTCACCCTCATCCCCACCTCAACATCACTCTGACCCCCACTCCGAACCCCACCCTCACCCTCACCCTCAACCCTACCCCTAACCCCAATCCCACCCTCACCCTCACTCCAAACCCCACCCGCACCACGACCCTCACCCTCACCCGCACCCCCACCCCCACCCCCACCCCCAAACTCAACATCACCATCACCCTTACCACAAACCCACAATCACCCTCAACCTCAACCACAAAATCACGCCCACGCACAACTCCACCCCCACCCCAAACCTTACGCTCACCCTCACCCCCACCCCCACTCACACCCTCACCCCACTCACACCCCAACACTCACCCTCACCCTATCCCCTAACCCCACCCCCACCCTCACCCTCTCGCTCACTCTCACACCCACCCAAACCCCCACCCCAACCACACCCTTACCCTCACCCTCACTCTAACCCCAAGCCCACCGTCACCATCACCCTCACCCCGACCACCACCACCACCCTCACCCTCCCCATCCCCCCATCCCGTCCCCCACACTCACCCGCACCCCCACCCCATCCCCACCCTCACCCTCACCACGACCCCCACCGCCACCCTCCTCCTCACACTCACGCTCATCCTCACACCCACCCCCACCCTCGCCCTCACGCTCAACCTCACCCAAACCCTCATCCTCAACCCTACCCCCAACCCCACCGTAACCCCCACCCTCACCCTCACCCCCACCAACCCTCACCTTCATTCCCAGACTCACCCTCACCCTCACCCTAACCTTCACCCTCATCCCCACCCCCACCCTCACCCTCACCCCCACCGCCACAGCCACCCTCACCCTAACCCCGACCCACACCCCCACCCCTACACCCACGCTCACCCTCACACTCTAACTCACCCTCACTTCTACCTCCACCCCCACTCCCACCCTGACCCTCACCTCCACACCCACCCTCACCCTCACCCTCTTCCCAACCCCCAACCTCAACCCCACCCCCACCCTCAAATTCACCCTCACCGCCACCCCGAACCCCACCCTCATCATCACCCTCAGCCTCAACCGCACCCCCACCCCCAACTCACCATCAGCGTCAGCCTTACCTCATCCCCCTCAATCACCCTCACCCTCACCCACAAACTCATACCCAGGACCAAGCACACCCCCAACCCCACCCCCACACTTATGCTCACCCTCATCTCCACCCCCACTCTCACCCTCATCCTCACTCACACCTCAACCACCACCCTGACCCCATCCCCCACCCCAACCCTAACCCTCTCCCTCACCCTCACCACCCCCCCACCCCCAACCTCACCCTCACAGTAACCTCCACTCCCACCCTCACCCTAACCCCAACCCCCACCGCCACCCCACCCCACCCTCACTCTCTCCCTCAGCCACACCCTAACCCTAACCCTAACACTAACACTCACCCTCATCCTCACACACACCAAACCCCCACCCCCACACTCACCCTCACCTTAAACCCCAAGCCAACGATCACCATCACCCTCACCCCCACCTCCACCCCCACCCTCACTCTCACCCACACCCTCAACCTCACCCCCACCCCCACACTCACCCTCACCTTCAACCCCACACCCACCCTCACCCTCACCCCGACCCCCACCCTCCTCCTCCCCCTCACACTGATCCTCACCCGCAACTCAACCCTCTGCTAACCATCACCCTCACCCTCTCCCTTACCCCCACCCTCACCCCCACCCTCACCGTCACCCTCACCCCCACTCCCACCCTCACCCTCACCTTCAACCCCACACCCACCCTCACCCTCACCCCGACCCCCACCCTCCCCCTCCCCCTCCCCCTAAACCAAAACCCCACCGTAACCTTCACACTCAACCTCACACCCAGCCCCAGCTGCACCCTCACCCTCACCCCGACCCCACCCCACTCTCCTCCTCACCCTCACCCTCACCTCCACCCCCACCATCACTCTCAGCCACACCCTCACCCCGAGACTGACGCTCACCATCACCGTCTCCCTTACCCCCACCCTCACTTTCACCCTCACCCTTACCCCAACCCTCAAAATCGCCCTCACCCTCACCGTCAAACCCACCCCCACGCACACCCCCACCCTTACGCTCACCCTCACCCCCACTCCCACCCTCACCCTCACTCACACCGCCACCCCCACCCTCACCCTCAGTTTGGAGCTGCGTGGTGAAACGCAGCGAGCCCCAGAGCCGGGGTCTAAGCTCCCTGCCCCCCAGAAGGCCCCAGCTGAGGGGTCCTGGTCATACTTACAAACTCTGTTTGGACTCTTTCCTCACAACCCTAATAAACCTTCTGTTCCACTGGCTTGCTGAGAGTCACATTGAAGAGGGGTGCAGGACCTGATTCCCCCACTCCGTGACAACTGGTGAGGTGGGATCTTCTGCACCCCATGAACGGCACTTCCTGCAGTAAGTGACTGGAGAGCAGTACAACGAAGGGGGATTGATGGGGAGCAGGTTGCTGAAGAGGCAGAGAGAAGCGGTTTCAGGGGGCGGATTAGTTACGCTTAACCGTGAGGGGTGTGACCAGTGAGAAGGGCTGGCACACTAGGGGTTCCTCCTGGAAGCCGTGGGGGCCAAGACCGCACAGGCCTGAGAGTGGCCAACAGGAAGATGTATGCTAAGCACCGTAAGAACGACCTGGTGGAGCTGTGCAGGCAGAGGGGGCTGCGCGTTGGAAAGTCCACCAAAGACCAGCTGATTGCGTAGCTGGAGGAGAAGGATCGCTTGGATGACCCGATCCCTGTCCCTGGGGGAAGCCGCCCGACAGACGCAGCATGGGCCCCAGGGCCTGACCTGGCTGGGAGGGGGTCAGACTGCTGCCGAGGACATCCCAAGACCCCTCTCGCCTCTGCACAGGGGAGAGGTTGGGGAAAGCCCAGCAAATACCGAGGACACCTGACCCCAGCGGCCAGCAGGGGATCTTCCCGGAGGAGCTCCCCATCCCAGCAGTGGAGGCGGCTGGATTGGGAGATGAAAATGAAGGAGCTGGAGGATCGCGAAAAGCAGCATCAGCATGAGGTGCAAGAGAAGGAGAAACAACGCCAGCATGAGGAGAAACAACGCCACCATGAGCTGGAGCTGGCCAGACTGAGGAGCAGCGAGGCCCCGGCTGCGGTGAGTGAGGGGGGACCCAAGACTACAGGAAAGTTTGATTGTAACTTCCTGGCCCGGCGTAAGGAAGGGGAAGACATAGACAGCTTCCTGGCGGCCTTTGAGAATGCCTGCAGGTTGCCCAAGGTTGACCCTGCAGACAAGATCCAGTATCTCACCCCCTTACTAGACCCTGCAGGCCTGGACGTGTACGGCCGAATGAAAGAGACGGAGACTGGGGACTATGAACTGTTCAAAAAGGCCCTGCTTTGTGAGCTTGGGCTGACTCCCGAGATGTACCGTCAAAGGTTCCGGGGTCAGCGAAAAACCCCTGAGATCACGTACCTACAACTGGCCAACCGGATACATGGATACGCCCGCAAGTGGACCGCTGGGGCCCAAACTATGGAGGGCCTGCTCAAACTATTCCTAGTGGAACAGCTGTATGAACAGTGCCCATCAGACCTGAAGCTATGGTTGATGGACAAAAATCCAGGGAGCCCGCAGCACGCAGGGCGGCTGGCCAACGAGTTTGTGAACTGTCGGTCAAGGGGTGGCAGGGAGGAATCCCAAAGGAGCAGGCCCACCCTGAGGCAGCAAGAGAGTCACCATGGGACCTCCCAAAGGGGAAATAGGGAGAACCCCCTCCCGAGGGGAACCTCCGACATCAGAACCAACCGACCTGCTCGAGGGGACCAACGGGATATGAGCTGCTATCACTGCGGCCAGAGGGGCCACTTACGGTCCCAGTGCCCCAAGATCAGAGAGAGACTGAGCAGACCAAACCCACACCGGGTTAACTGGGTAGGGACCCAGCCGGATGAGGGGCCGAAAGCCCAGAGGAGGGGGGCTGGATGCTCCGGACTCAGGGTTCTCGGTTTATAGGGTGGGCGCGGGGCTGTCCCTCCGGAGAGAGTGCCTTGTTCCCCTGGAGATAGATGAGAGGAAGGTCACTGGATACTGGGATACGGGCGCAGAGGTGACGCTGGCCCGGCCCGAGGTGGTGGCCCCAGATCGGGTGGTACCCAACACCTACCTGACCCTAACAGGGGTGGGCGGGACTCCGTTCAAGGTACCCGTGGCGAGGGTACACCTGAAATGGGGGGCCAAGGAGGGCCCCAAGGACGTAGGGGTGCACCAGCATTTGCCCACTGAGGTACTGATGGGGGGGGGACCTAGAAGACTGGCCCACTGAATCCCAGGACACCCTGGTCGTGACCCATAGCCAGAGCCGGCAAGGGGCGCTACGCCCGGGCCTCGGAGAGGGTGCCTCACACAGGGTGCAGGACCCTGCCCCAGTGGGGAGGGAGTACCCCAGGACCAGGCGCAGAGAGGCTGCAGCCTCAGACACAGACAGCACAAGGGAGCAGGCTCCTATCCCTTCCCCAGCGGTTGAGTTCCAGGCCGAGTTACAGAGAGATCCCTCCTTGCGGAAGCTCAGGGACCTGGCCGACCGCAGGGAGGTGCAGACCATGTGGAGAGGCTGCCAGGAGAAGTTCCTCTGGGAGAAGGGGATCCTGTACCGGGAATGGGCTCCCCCCGGTGAGATGGAGACATGGGGGATCAGGAGGCAGCTGGTGGTCCCCCAGAAGTATCGCCGCAAGCTACTGTACCTGGCCCATGACATCCCTCTCGCAGGGCACCAGGGAATCCGGCGCACCAGGCAGAGGCTGCTACAGAACTTTTACTGGCCTGGGGTCTTTACAACTGTCCATCAGTACTGCCGGTCCTGTGACCCCTGCCAGCGGCTGGGGAAGGCTCGGGACAAGCGGAAAGCGGCTTTGAGGCCTTTGCCCATCATAGAGGAGCCCTTCCAGAAGGTGGCTATGGACATAGTGGGGCCTCTCAGGAAGACAACCCGGTCGGGGAAGAAATACATTCTGGTGGTGGTAGATTTCGCCACCCGCTACCCCGAGGCGGTGCCCTTATCCTCCATTGAAGCAGACACCGTGGCGGATGCGCTGCTGACCATTTTCAGCCGAGTGGGGTTCCCCAAGGAAGTCCTGACAGACCAAGGGTCCAACTTCATGTCGGCCCTGCTCCGGTGCTTGTGGGAGAAATGTGGGGTCCGGCACAGCTGGGCCTCAGCATATCATCCCCAGTCCAATGGGCTGGTGGAGAGGTTCAATGGGACGCTAAAGATGATGCTGAAAACCTTTATGAACCAGCACCCGCAGGACAGGGACAAGTACCTACCGCACCTACTTTTCGCGTACAGGGAAGTGCCCCAGGAGTCTACCGGATTCTCGCCCTTCGAACTGTTATACGGCAGGAGGGTGAGGGGGCCCCTGGACCTGATGAGAGACGAATGGGAGGGGGAGGCTGCCCCCGAGGGAGAGTCAGTGGTGGAGTATGTCCTGACCTTCCGAGAGAGACTTACTGAGCTCATGGGCCTGGCCAAGGGAAATCTGGCCAGAGCCCAGAGGAAGCAAAAGGTCTGGTACGACCACACAGCACGGGCCCGCGCCTACGCCACTGGGGATCAGGTGATGGTTCTCATCCCCGTGAGGAAAAACAAGCTGCAGGCCGCTTGGGAAGGCCCTTTCAAGGTTGTCAAGCAGCTAAATGAGGTAAATTATGTGGTGGAGCTGTCTAACTGGGCACACCACTGCCGGGTGTACCATGTCAATATGATGAAGCCATATTATGACAGGGGGAATGTGGTGCTGGCCGTGTGTGGACATTGGGAGGAGCAGGGAAGTGACCCTCTAGTAGATCTATTCCCTGAGACAAGAGCTGGCTCCTCCGAAGAAACGGTCCCTGTGACGGGTTGGGGCCACAGAGACCTGCTTGGTGCTGCCACCTGGTGTGCCAAGGCTACTTCTACCCCTGCTTCCAGGCCTTTTCCAGTTTGGGACTCCCGAATCCTGTCTGTTTTGAGCCAGATTCCACTGATCTGCTGCAAACACAGACCCAGGTCCGAACCAAGTCCACTCACCCCTGTAAGGCCCCTGGAAGCGCTCTTGCCTTTGACACCCAGCTGCTCAACTCCAAGGAGGTTCAAACCCTTAATCAATCCGTTTTACCCTGTATAAAGCTTATACAGGGTAAACTCATAAATAGTTCGCCTTCTATTTCAAAGATAGAAAGATATGCACAACTGTTCACTTTCCCCAGGCACCAACTCGTACTCAAGGAAACTTAATAAGTAAAAAGTGATTTTAATAAGTACAGAAAATAGGATTTAAGTGAGTTCAAGTAGTGACAGACAGAACAAAGCAAGTTACTTAGTAAAATAAAATAAAACACGCACGTCTATGTCTATTCAAAGTTAACACAGATAAAAGCCTCACCAGATTCGGATATTTTCCTTTTTACAGGCTGTAGAATTAGCCTGGGTCCAGCAGTCGCTCACACCCCCTAGTGTCTTTGTCCTTTGTTCAGTTCCCCTCAGGAATGTCCTTGGGGAGGGGGGGGGGTGGAGAGCCTCTCCCTTTAGCCAGCTGAAGACAAAATGGAAGGGTCTTGCAAGGGCTTTTATAGCCTTCTTCCTCTCCCTGCGTAGGATCTAGTTGCCCTGGAGTTTTGGGATCACATGGGCAAGTCACCTGTCCATGCGCCCTAACCAGTCTAACCAGTTGCATTCCAGACCCGGCCCCAATGTGGATTGGGGTCTGCAACGTCTTTTGTCTGTCAAGTGCTCGCATTTAACAGGCACATTCTTTGCTCCAAAGATGATCCCATGCACTTACAAAGGCTATGTACAAAACCAGCAAATATAAAATCAATCTTCATAACTCCAACTACAACAATGACACATGCATACAAACAGGAGGAGTAAATTCAGTAGGTCATAACTTTCACAGAGATATGTTACATGGCACATGTAGCATAAAACATATTTTAGTTACATATATACATTTATAAGCATCTCCCCATAAAGTTTTATGGGGAACACCGTCACAGTCCCCCTCTCTGATCAGCTAACCCCTGCCCAGCAAGCTGAGATCAGAGGGGTGCTGCATCTGTACCGGCAGCTGTTTTCCAACCAGCCTGGATGCACTAATCTGACCGTCCACCGGGTGCAGACAGGAGCGCACCAACCTATAAGATGCTCCCCCTTCCGAGTCACAGGGAAGACAGCTCGGGACCTGGAAAGAGAGGTCAAGGACATGCTGGCTTTGGGGGTGATCCAGCCGTCATCCAGCCCTTGGGCCTCACCAGTGGTGCTGGTCCCCAAAAGGGATGGGTTGATCCGGTTCTGTGTGGACTATCAGAAGCTCAATACCATCACTGTATCTGATGCCTACCCCATGCCCCGGCCGGACGAGCTCCTAGACAAGCTGGGAGGGGCTCGGTACCTTACCACCATGGATCTTACAAAGGGCTACTGGCAAGTGCCACTGGATGCAGATGCCCGGCTGAAATCTGCCTTCATTACGCCTCTGGGGCTCTACGAATTCCTGACCATGCCTTTCGGCCTGAAGGGAGCGCCAGCCACCTTCCAGCGCCTGGTGGATCAGCTACTGAAGGGGATGGAGAGTTTCGCTGTGGCTTATATCGGTGATATCTGTGTCTTTAGCCAGACCTGGGAGGACCATGTGTCCCAAGTTAAACAAGTGCTGGACCGACTCCGGGAGGCTGGGCTGACCGTAAAAGCGGAGAAGTGCAAGGTGGGGATGGCTGAAGTGTCCTACCTGGGCCACCGGGTGGGGAGCGGCCGCCTAAAGCCAGAACCAGCCAAGGTGGAGGTGATCCGGGACTGGCCCGCTCCCCAAACTAAAAAGCAGGTCCAGGCCTTTATTGGGATGGCAGGGTACTATCGAAGATTTGTGCCCCACTTTAGCGCCATAGCCACCCCCATCACTGAGCTATGAAAGAAGGGGAAGCCAGACAAGGTGGTCTGGACCGAGGAGTGCCAGAGGGCTCTCTGTGCACTGAAGGAGGCTTTGATCAGGGGCCCGGTTCTGGCAAACCCAGACTTTGACAAGCCCTTATGGTGTTCACCGACGCCTCAGACATGGGACTGGGGGCGGTGTTAATGCAGGAGGATGAAAAGGGGCAGAGACACCCCATCGTGTATTTAAGCAAGAAGCTGCTACCCCGAGAGCAGAATTATGAGGCCATCGAGAAGCAATGCCTGGCTATGGTGTGGGCCCTCAAGAAACTAGAGCCGTATCTATTTGGGCAACACTTCACCGTGTACACCGACCACTCGCCCCTGACCTGGCTACACCAGATGAAAGGGGCCAACGCTAAGCTCCTCAGGTGGAGCCTGCTCCTGCAGGATTACGACATGGACGTGGTCCATGTGAAAGGAAGTGCCAACCTGATAGCGGAGGCGTTGTCCCGGAGAGGGGGCCCTGAACGTCCCCAGGCCACTGGTTAGAGTGACCCCGCTCAGTACAGTCTCGAAGAGGGGAGAGATGTGACGGAGTAGAGAGCGAGATGCATTTGACCTGGGAGGCTGGTTGCATTGGGAAAGGCTGCATCGGGAATGCGAGACTTTACCTGAGGCTGTAACATGAGCCAGGACGGGGGTTGGGAGGTGACACCTTTGGCTGGGAGAATGGTAAAAGGCGAGAGGAGGGACCCCGGGGGAGGGGAAGAGCCTGCTGGAGGTTTGGCTGGGTTTTTGTCAGTTTGGAGCTGGGTGGTGAAACGCAGGGAGCCCCAGAGCCGGGGTCTAAGCTCCCTGCCCCCCAGAAGGCCCCAGCTGAGGGGTCCTGGTCATACTTACAAGCTCTGTTTGGACTCTTTCCTGACAACCCAAATAAACGTTCTGTTCTACTGGCTGGTTGAGAGTCACATTGAATCCCGGGAAGAGGGGTGCAGGACCTGACTCCCCCACACTCCGTGACACCCTCACACTCCCCCCTCCCCCACCCCCACACTCACCCCCACCCCCAGCCTCAACATCACGCTCACCCTCACCCCCACGCCAACACTCACCCTCACCCTCACCCTCACTCCCACCCCTCCACTAAACCACACCCCCGCTCTCACCCCCACCATCAACCTCACCAAAATCCTCACCCCAACCCTCACCCTAACCCCCACCCCCACCCCCACTCCTCATCCTCATCCGCACCCTCACCATCACTCCGACCCCCACCCACACATTCACCGTCACCTCCATCCCCAACCTCACCGTCACCCTAACCCCCACCCCATGCCCACCCTCTCCCCCATCCTCACCCTCACTTCCACCCCTACCCCCACACCAACACTCACCCTCACCATTAGCCCCCCAGCCACACCCACATCCCCACCCTCACCCCTCACCCCTCACCCTCACCCCACCCCCACCCTCACCCACACCAAACCCCCATCCTCACCCTCACACTCCCCCTACCCTCTTGCACTCACCTACTTGTGCTTCTTCCCGGTATCCCACTTCCCCACTTACCTCGGGGCTTTGGTCTCCTACCCCCTCACACTAACCCCAACCCCACCCTCACCCCACCCCCACCCTCACTTTCACTCTCACTCGCATCCGAACCCCCGCCCTCACCCTCACCCCCACCCTCACCCGACCCCCAGCCCCACGCCGACCCTCACCCTCACCCCCACCCACCACCCTAACCCTCATACTCCCCCTCACCCCATGCACAGCCCCACTCCCACCCTCACCCTCACCCACACCGCCACTCCGACCCTAACCCTAAGCCCCACTCCCAGCTCCTCCCTCACCGTCACCCTCACCGCCACACCCACCCACACCCTCACTCCCACCCCTAACCTCACCCTCACCCCCACCCTCACCCTCACCCCCCACCCCCACAACCACCCACACTCTAACCCTCACCCTCACTCTCACCCACAGCACCGCCCTCAACCTCACCCTCACCCACACCGTCACCCAAACCCCCACTCC
>JBAIAC010000725.1:0-12500 GCA_037349315.1 Chelydra serpentina
ATTTCCAGACTGAGGCAGTCCATCAGCAAGATCTTCGCCTCGGTGAGCGCGGCCCCGGGGGGGCGGGGAATGGGGGGCGGGGGGCGTGGGGCCGCCGTGGGGCCGGTTACGTGACCGTGGGGCTGTGGCTTGTTGTCCGTAGGAAGCCGCCTGGACGGTGACGGACGAGTGTATCCAGATTATGGGGGGCACGGGGTTCATGAAGGTGAGTGGAGATGCCCCCCCCTCACTTCCCCCCCCCCACATTGCTGGGATCCTCCCCCCAGGGCCAGGATCCCCTCCACCCCCACCCGACCTCCTCCAGGCGCTGGTACCCACCCCCTCCGGCCAACCTCCCCCCAGTGCCGGGATACCCCCCACCCCCAAACCCTGCCCGACCTCCCCCTGCCCCCCCCGGGTGCTGGGATCCCCCCCAGCCCCTGCCCTCCTCATGCCGGGGTCCCCCCTCTAACCCCCCCAACCTCTGCCTCCATGGTGCTGGGATCCCCCCGAAACCCCGCCCGACCTCCCCCCCCCCCGGATAACGCGCCCCCCCCCGCCCCCTCCCCCAGGACGCGGGCGTGGAGCGGGTGCTGCGGGATCTCCGGATCTTCCGGATCTTCGAGGGAACCAACGACATCCTGCGTCTCTTCGTGGCCCTGAACGGCTTCCAGGTGTGGGGGGGCTGGGGGGCTGGGGAGGGGGGGCTGAAACGGGGAGGGATGGGGAGGCAGGAGATTTTGGGGAGGGGAGTGTGGGGGTGGAGCGAGGAGGGGCATTTTGGGATTTGGGGGAGGGGTATGGGGGGGCTGTGGTGGGTGGGCATATGGGGGAGGGATGTGGGGGATTTTTGGGGTGGAGCTCAAAGGGGAGGCTGTGGGAGGGGGGAGATTTTTGGGAGGGGGGCATGGGGGTGGAGCTCAAAGGGGGGGCATGGTGCAGAGGGGATTTGGGGGAGGGGCATGGGGGGGCTGTGGTGGGTGGGGATTTTGGGGGTGGAGCTCAAAGGGGGGGCCGTGGTGGGTGGGGAATTTGGGGGAGTGGCATGTGGGGGCTGTGGTGGGTGGGGGATTTTGGGGGTGGAGCTCAAAGGGGGGGCCGTGGTGGGTGGGGAATTTGGGGGAGTGGCATGTGGGGGCTGTGGTGGGTGGGGATTTTGGGGGTGGAGCTCAAAGGGGGGGCCGTGGTGGGTGGGGATTTGGGGGGACGGGCATGGGGGGCTGTGGTGGCTGGGGATTTTGGGGGTGGGGCTCAAAGGGGGGGCTGTGGTGGGGGGAATTTGGGGGAGAGGCATGGGGGGGCTGTGGTGGGTGGGGATTTTGGGGGTGGCGCTCAAACGGGGGGCTGTGGTGGGGGGGATTTTGGGGGTGGGGCTCAAAGGGGGGGCTGCGGCGGGGAGGGGATATGGGTTTCGGGGTGTGTGCTGTGGGGGGTGGGGATCTCAGCGGGGACGGGGGGGGGCGCTGTGCCATCGGGGGGGGAGGACAGGAGATGATCCGTGGGGAGGCGTCTTGCCGGTGTCTGGGAGGGGGGGGTTGCGTGGGGGGGGACACAGACAGGAGACCTCGGGGCAGGGGGTTGCTGGTGGGGAGGCGAACCTGAAATGGGGGGGCTGCTTTTTCTCCAGGGGGGTGTGTCTGTGGCCCCCCCCCCCCCGGCAGGTCACTGATGCCCCCCCTCCCCCCGCAGAGCGCTGGGAACCGGCGCGGGGGCTGCAGCGAGCCCTGAAAAGCCCCGTGAGGAACGGGGGGCTGCTGGCCCGGGAGGCCGCCCGCCGTCTACGCAGGTACCTGGGGGGGGGGGGGCGTCTGTCTGGGGGGGGGGGGTCATCTCTTCAGGGGGTCACTCTCCCGCCAGGAGTCTATGGGGGGGGGTCCCTGGGATGGGGAGTTTTTGGTCCTTGGAGGGGTGCAGGGGGGGCGCTGCTCTCTTGTGTGGGGGGGGTCCCTCACCTGTCTGTGTCCACCCCACCCCCCCCCAGGAAAGCCGGGTGGGGCTCCGGGCTCACCCTGAAGGACGTGGTTCACCCCGACCTGGACCCCAGCGCCGAGCAGGTGAGTCTGGGGAATGGGGGGAGGGGGGCAGCCGGGGCGGGGGGGGAGACCCTGCCCCAAACCCCTCCCCCTCTCTCTGACCCCCTCCCCACGTTCCAACGCCCCCGACCCCGTGAGCCCCCCCCCCCCAATTTTGGGGGTGGTGGGTGGATCTCTGAGACGTGGGGGGGGGGTATTTGCGGGTGTGGGTCTGCCCCCCCTCGCTAACCCTGCCCCCCGTTTCCCCCCCCCCCCCAGCTGGTGCGCGGGGTCGATCTCTTCGGGGCCACGGTGGAGGAGCTGCTGCTTAAATACGGCAAGAAAATCGTGGGTGAGTTTATTGGGGGGCAGCCCCGGCGGGGGAGGGGGGGGTCCCCTCCGCAGCGATATGGGGGCTGGCTGGGGGAGTGGGGCCCGGCTCGCCACCCCTCACCCCCCGTCTGTGGGCTGCCGCGTGCGGTGGGTGTGTGTGAGGGTTGGGAGGGTTGGGGGGGGGTTGGGAAGTTTTGGGGGTCCCCATGGCTGGGAGGTGGGAAAGGCTAGGGGCCCCCCAGGGCAGTGAGGGGGGGAGGAAGGTTTAGGGTGGGATCAGTGCACCGGGGGAAGAGGGCAGTGAGGGTTTGGGGGGTGGAAGGGTTTGTGGGGGGCCCTGGGGCAGTGAGGGCCTGGGGGTGGGAAGATTGGGGGGGCCCCCATGGCTGCGGGATGGAAAGGTTTGGGGTTCCCCTGGCAGAGAGGGTTTGGGGGGTGGGAAGGTTTGGGGGGGCCCCGGGCAGTGAGGGTTTTGGGGGTGGGAAGGTTTTGGGGGGGCCCCAGGGCAGTGAGGGTTTGGGGTCCCCAGCAGTGAGGGTTTGGGGGGTGGGAAGGTTTGGGGGGCCCCCAGGGCAGTGAGGGTTTGGGGTCCCCCTGGCAGTGAGGGTTTGGGGGTGGGAAGGTTTGGGGGGCCCATGGCTGCGGGATGGGAAGGTTTGGGGGGCTCCTGGCAGTGAGGATTTTGGGGGTGGGCAGGTTTGGGGGGTCCCCGGGGCAGGTGAGGGTTTGGGGGGTGGGAAGGTTTGGGGGGCCCATGGCTGCGGGATGGGAAGGTTTGGGGGGGTTGGGAAGGTTTCCAGGCGGGAGGGATCGGTGCACCGGGGGAAGAGCATAGAAGGGGAGTTGTTTTGGGGGTGCAGGGGGAGGGGTTGCTTTGGGGGGGCAGAGGCTGGTTCTACACTGATCCCCCCACCCCCCTTGTTTCGCGCCCCCCCCAGACGAGCAGTTCGTGCTGAAGCGGGTCGCGGACCGGGGCTATCGACCTCTACACCATGGTGGTTCTGATCTCCCGGTAATGCCCGGGGCGGGGGCTCGGGGTGGGGGGCTCTGGGTGGGGGGCTCGGGGGCGGGGGGGCGGGATGGTGGGGGGAGCTGAGGAGGGGACGGGGGTTGGTGAGCGGGGTTGGGGGGATGGAGGGGTGTCAAGGGGGGCTATTGAGTGGGTGGAGGGGGGGCGAGAGGAGGGTGGGGGGCTATTGAGGGGGTAGAGGGGGGCCGATCTGGGGTGTCCCCCCACCCCTCCATCCCAGAGGCCTGGGGGGGAGGGGTTCACCCCTCGGGCCGGGGGGTTCTGGGGGAGCAGGTCGGGGGCCTTTCTATGTGTTTCCCAGGGGGTTCTTGGTCCCAATTTTATTTTGGGGGGCCCCGTTCTAACGGCTCGTCTCCCCCCCCCCTCCCCCAGGGCGTCGCGCTCCCTGGCCCAGGCCCACCCCACGGCCCAGCACGAAAAGCTTCTCTGTGAGACCTGGTGTGACGAGGTGAGGTGAGTGGGCCCCCGCCAGACCCACGGCCCCGGAGCCCCTCCCGCCGGCAGCCCGGCCCCTCTTCCTCCGTCCGTCCGTCTGTCCATCCTCCGGGAGCTTCCTGTCCCCCTCCATCCATCCATCCATCCACACCTCCCTCCATCCATCCCTTCTTCCATCTACTCCTCCCTCCATCCATCTCTTCCTCCATCCGTCCGTCTGTCCATCCCTCCGTCAGCTTCCTGTCCCCCTCCCTCCATCCATCCCTTCTTCCATCTACCCCTCCCTCCATCCATCCCTTCTTCCATCTGCCCCTCCAGCCATCTCTTCCTCCATCCGTCCGTCTGTCCATCCCTCCGCCAGCTTCCTGTCCCCCTCCATCCATCCATCCACACCTTCCTCCATCCATCCCTTCTTCCATCTACCCCTCCCTCCATCCATCTCTTCCTCCATCTGTCCATCCCTCCGCCAGCTTCCTGTCCCCCTCCCTCCATCCATCCATCCCTTCTTCCATCTACCCCTCCCTCCATCCATCTCTTCCTCCATCCGTCCGTCTGTCCATCCCTCCGCCAGCTTCCTGTCCCCCTCCCTCCATCCATCCCTTCTTCCATCTACTCCTCCCTCCATCCATCCCTTCTTCCATCTGCCCCTCCAGCCATCTCTTCCTCCATCCGTCCGTCTGTCCATCCCTCCGCCAGCTTCCTGTCCCCCTCCATCCATCCATCCACACCTTCCTCCATCCATCCCTTCTTCCATCTACCCCTCCCTCCATCCATCTCTTCCTCCATCTGTCCATCCCTCCGCCAGCTTCCTGTCCCCCTCCCTCCATCCATCCATCCCTTCTTCCATCTACCCCTCCCTCCATCCATCTCTTCCTCCATCCGTCCGTCTGTCCATCCCTCCGCCAGCTTCCTGTCCCCCTCCCTCCATCCATCCCTTCTTCCATCTACTCCTCCCTCCATCCATCCCTTCTTCCATCTACCCCTCCAGCCATCTCTTTCTCCATCCATCCGTCTGTCCATCCCTCCATCTGCTTCCTGTCCCCCTCCCTCCATCCATCCATCCTTCCATCTACCCCTCCCTCCATCCATCTCTTCCTCCATCCGTCCGTCTGTCCATCCCTCCGCCAGCTTCCTGCCCCCTCCCTCCATCCATCCACCCTTCCATCTACCCCTCCATCCATCCCTTCTTCCATCTACCCCTCCCTCCATCCATCCCTTCTTCCATCCGTCCGTCTGTCCAGCCCTCCGTCAGCTTCCTGTCCCCCTCCCTCCATCCATCCCTTGTTCCATCTACCCCTCCCTCCCTCCATCCACACCTCCATCCCTACATCCCTTCTTCCATTCACACCTCTGTCCCCTCTTCTTCCATCTCTCCATTCATCTCTTCCATCCACACCTCCCTCCCTCCATCCATCCCTTCTTCCATCTACCCCTCCATCCATCTCTTCTTCCATCCATCCGTACACTCCTCTGTCCATCCCTCCGCCAGCTTCCTGTCCCCCTCCCTCCATCCATCCATCCCTTCTTCCATCCGTCCGTCTGTCCCCCTTCATCCATCCGTACGTTCATCCCTCCATCCCTCCTTCCATCCACACCTCCCTCCATCCATCCCTTTTTCCATCCCTCCCTCCATCTCTTCTTCCATCTGTCCTCCATTCCGCCATCCATCTCTTCTTCCCTCCATCCCTTCTTCCGTCCCTCCATCCCGTACACCTCTGTCCATCCCTTTTTCCATCCCTCTCCACCCCTCCGTCATCTCTCCCTCCCTTCCTCTCCATCCACACATCCCTCCCTCCCTCTCTTCCCCCCTCCCTCCCGCCGGGTGCTGGTGGGGGGACGGTAGGATTTGGGGGGCCAGGTCGGGGGGTGTCTCCGTGCCCGTCTCTCACCCCTCCCCTCCTCTCTCTTCCCCTCTCGCTCCAGGCCTACGAGCGCCTCACGGCCAGCCTGCCCCCGCTGAGCACGGACGGCGCTCGGCACACCTTCCGGCGGCTGCGGGGCATCTCCCGGGCCGTGGTGGAGAACGGGGGCGTGGTCTCCCCCAACCCCTTGGGCTTCTGAGCCCCGACACAGCTCTGTCGGGGGCAGGGGCCAGGGGGAGACGCGCCTGGGACACTCTGACCCCAAACTGGCCTCTCCTGCTTCCCGGCACACACCTCGGCCCCCTCCCTGAAGCATCTGGGAATGGGGCAGGAGGAATAGTGGGTGCTGTGCCCCTTTCCCTTCCCCCAATATGCCTCGCCTCACATGCTACCTCTGCGACGTAGCTCCTCCGCTGTGGAAATGCCTTAACGTGCCCCTGTTGGAGGAGGGGGGAATGTCTGTTTCGAGGCTCCCCCGAGGAGGAGGGGGAATGTCTGTTTCGAGGCTCCCCCAAGGAGTGGGGGGAATGTCTGTTTTGAGGCTCCCCTGAGGAGGAGGGGGAATGTCTATCCAGGAGGAGGGAGAATCTGCCCTGGGAGGTATGTCTGTTTCGAGGCTCCCCCAAGGAGTGTGTGTGTGTGGGGGGTAAATGTCTGTTTCGAGGCGGCCCCATGGAGGGAAATGTGAGTTACGAGGCTCCCCTCCCCACCCTGGGGCTAGATCTCAGCTTTAACCAGCCATAGCCGTGTTATGTTATGTTCCCCCTGCCCGGTGGCCGGTCGGTTTCGGGGTGGGGAGGTGCCAGGCTGGGCGGGGGGGCAGGCTTGCTCACAAATCTTGCACCCATGGGAGAAAACCGGACACCCCGATGCTGATGCTCTCCAAGCAGGGGTGCCCCCAGTAATGGGGCTACCCCGATCCGAGCCCGGGCCGGCCGCTGTTTCCTTGTTGATATAATAAATAGAATATTTTGGACGACTGGATGTGTTACAACCGGGACTTCCCTGTGCGGCAGCTTTGGGGGCTTGAGGGGCACGGGGGGGGGGGGATTTGAGAGGGAGTTCTGGGGGTCAGGATCAGAATGAGTCCTTCGGGTTTGGGTGGGGTTAGAGCGGGGGAAAGCTGGGAGCCAGGACTCCTGGGTTCTCTCCCCGGCTCTGGGAGAGGAGTGGGGGCTGGGGGGTTAGAGCAGGGGGGGCTGGGAGCCCCAGGACTCCTGGGTTCTCTCCCCGGCTCTGGGAGGGGAGTGGGGGGCTAGGGGTTAGAGCAGTGTGTCCAGATCCCCCTCAATTACACCCCCTGGGGATGTGCCCCACTGATTTCAGTGGGGAGCTGCTTATTTCCAAGGAGCCGGTTGGGAGAAAAGGAATTTGCTGCCGCAGGGAGTTCCGCTAGTTAACGCCGCCTTCTGGAGGATTCTGTGGCCGCGGGGTGGGGAGGGGGAATGGGAAGGGAATTGAAATCAAGGTGTGGCAGAAATGGACCATGCGGCCCGATCTCCTGGCCCCTCCCTGCCATCCTGAGCCCATCTACTCGGTATCCTGTCACTGCCCCATCCCCGCTGTTTCTGCCCCATCCTCGCCGCTCGTTATTTGGTCCTGGCTCTAATTAATTGGTCAATCCGAGGTTCTCGTGAGCTATGTAAGCATCCCACGCGGTTGCCTCACCATCATGTGGCAGGGAGTCCTGCGGGTTAACAACTTGTCTCATAATTCTCCATGCCACCGTCTTGGGCTCGGACATCATCATGGTGGGGGAATCAGCAACAGATATAGAAATGGTATCCCTGGCTATAGCCATCCTGTGGCTGCTTCCGTGTCATGTAGCGAGGAGTTCCACAGGTTATCAGCCTAAATTCATGGCCTGTAGCGAGGCGATTTACCCCGGTATCTGGCGTCGGCGAGCCTGAAGCCGGAAGACGGCGTGCAGTTCAGGGGGGTGCCGGTTAAAGTGTCGGTGGCGATGCTGGAGAGGGTAAAAAATGCCTTCCGGCTCGTGAGCGGTTTGGCTTCTGGAAACGCGGTGACCTGGGGTCCAGTGTCTACAGACCTTGGCGGGGAGCAAACCCCGGGTATCGACACGCTCTTGAATCTAGCGGCGCCCGGCAGAGCCGGACGGCGGGACCGATTTGTCACCGCGATAGCCCGGCACTGAGAGCGGACGAGCCAACGGGCGAATTAGCCGTAAGCGGGCGGACCCACCACCTCCGGCGGCGCCGGTTCAAACCATTTCACGAATTTTCCAGCCCCAAACCCACGCCGCGCGGGCAAAATTGCAACTTTTCACAGCGATCCCGGTGACTGCGGTTTAGTTTCTTTTACGTTGCATTCAGGGGAGGCCTCATTAATTCGATGTAGATAATTACATAGGCCTGTGTGATATAACAAGAAATCTTTGCCTAGTGCATTTAGTATATTTAATATTTTAATATAAAGAGAACGATATACATTTAATGGAACCTGTATATTTTCATATGTATATGGAACAATAATACATCTTCATATTAACATAATAGATCATACATATTTGTGTATTTAATACAGTGTATATAATTTGATATATATGTTTATAATTAAGATAATAAATGGTTTTATATTTAATATTCTAGATATTTAATATATGAAAGGATAATATATCAATTGATAATTGATAATCAATATTATATTGATAATTGATCATATTCAATTGATGATTGATCATAGTCTAGATATTTAGTATATGTCAAGATAATACATTAATTGATAATACATCAATAGATTCATTGATCATTAATTGATAATGCATCAATTAAGATGAGTGTATATTATATTTAATGGCTGTATATTGTATGTAATATATATATATATATATATATATATATATATATATATATATATATATATATATATGCATAACCCAATTGATCATTAACTGATAACGCATCAATTAAGATGAGTGTATATTATAGTTAATGGCTATATATTATATTTAATATATATATTTAATGTAAGTAAAGACAAGACATCTTTATAATTAATATACTGCTTGCATATTTAATGTATGTGTTTAATATCTGTAAAGATAATATGTATTATAATTAATATAATAAATGGTATATTACCTTTAATATTGTATATATCTAATACATGGAAAGATAATGATGGATCAAAGCCATCCTTTGCTAGTTTCGGGGGGAGGGATAGCTCAGTGGTTTGAGCGTTGGCCTGCTAAACCCAGGGTTGTGAGTTCAATCCTTGAGGGGGCCATTTAGGGATCTGGGGCAAAAACTGGGGATTGGTCCTGCTTTGAGCAGAGGGTTGGACTCGATGACCTCCTAAGGTCCCTTCCAACCCTGAGATTCTATGATAATACAACTATTTTGTTAATTAGAAATATGTATGTTGTATTGACTATTATAGATACATAATGTATGTTAAAATACATACTTCTATATCTTTAATATACCAAAAATGTTCATAATTAATCTCTATAATGTAATCTATACAAAGCTATTCAACTATAATGTATAGTTAGTATTGTAACTATAATAAAATAATCTATAATTAGTATTAAAACTATCATGTATAATTAATATTGTAACTAATAAAACGATAATCTATAATTATTATTAAAACTATAATGTATAATTAATATTTAAGATGACATATAAATCTTTATCATTAATATAGCATGTATAATATTGAATATTATCTCTATTTAACGTACATAAATATAATACATCTTGTAGAGTATATTGTGTATAACAGATCTTTGTACATTTAGTGTATATAATTAATGTTTTAGTTTATACAGATAATTCTATAATGGTTTTATATTAAATTTAATAGTTTATATGTAAAGATAATGCATCTTGCCTATTGTCGTTAACATAAAGATAAATAGATGTATATTTAATATGTACCTCTTTGTATATTTAATGTGTAATTAATATTTTACAATTAAATGTATAGAATAGCAACTAATACACATATTTTTTCTATTCTAAAGTTGCATAATCCATATATAAAGTAACACCTCTTTATATGTATTTAATATAACAGACAATCTATCGTATGTTTAATATTATGTAGCTATTTTTAACGTATAGAACATCTTTCCGTGTTATATTTAATATAAAAGCTAATAGATACAAAGATTATCTTTCATGCCTGTATGTACTATATTAATATAATCTAAAAAGTGAATGAATGCAAATGGTTATAAATACTTTTAGGGTCCTGAATGAAAATTTTTCTCCACATATATGGTGTGCTGGTCGGCTAATCATGTGGCGTGGAGTTCCAAAGGTGAACCAAGCTTTCAGTGCATTGTCTTGCCATTGCTTCACTAGCTTATTGCCGAAGGCAAAGAAAAAGAGCCCACCCCCCCACACATCTATTCTTTGCACATCATCTCGTGATTTGTGATTTTCCTCTCTGTGCCCCCCCCCGAGGCAGGGGGAGTATGGGGGGCACAGAGGCAGGGTCCCCCACTTTCCCCTCTGTGCCCCCCATACCCCCCAGAAACAAGACCTCTCTGCCTGCCCTTGCTCCCCCCTCCAACCCCCCAGTTCCCCCCCCCCCAGGGCTATGTCTTGTAGCTCACCCCCACCCCGGGGCAGAAACTACCCTACCCACAATTCTGCCGGGCTCCCAATCTTTTAAGCCGGCAGCTGTTGGAAAGGCAGATTACGGGATTAGCCCGTGTGTCGCCCCCCCCCCCCCCATGCCGGGCACCGCTATGCCAAGGAAACGGAGAGGTAGGGACCCCCCTCCGTGCCCCCCCAACCTGCGCCTTCGGGATACCTCTCTGCCCCCCCCAGCTACCCCCAAATACCCCACACCCACCCCAGCGGGAGAGCTGGGGGGGTCCCCGGGTATGAGCCATGGCATTGGTGGGGGGGGGGGGGGTTCTCCATGGGTGCGAGGGCCCAGGCAATGCGCTGGCGTGTTGTCGTGTCACGTAGGGCAAAGTTTGGGGGAAGAGGTGGGTTTGTGTGTTGTGTGGGAGCTGTGTGGTAGGGGAGAATGGGTATGAGTTGGGGCAGGGAGCGGGGGCTGGAGGGGACAGGGGCGGGTGTGGAGATGCAGGAGGTTGTGTGGGGTAGGATGGGAGAGAGGCAGGTGTGAATGTGTGGTGTTGTCAGGTTGGATGGGAGAGAGGCGGGTGTGAATGTGTGGTACTTAGGGGTAGGGGTGACTTGGGGTGTGTGTGTGTGTAACGGTTTGTGGCTGTTGGCATGTGTACTTGGGAGTAGCAGTGACTTGGGGGGGGGGTGCGTGTAGAACAGGGTTTGTGGGTATGGGTGGGTGTACTTGGGGGTAGCGGTGACTTGTGTGTGTGTGTGTGTGTGTGTAGAACAGGGTTTGTGGGTATGGGTGGGTGTACTTGGGGGTAGCGGTGACTTGGGTGTGTGTGTGTAGAACAGAGTTTGTGGCTATTGGCGGGTGTACTTGGGGGTAGTGGTGACTTGGGTGTGTGTGTGTGTGTGTGTGTGTGTGTAGAACAGGGTTTGTGGGTATGGTTGGGTGTAATTGGGGGTAGCGGTGACTTGTGGTGTGTGTGTGTAGAACAGGGTTTGTGGCTATTGGCAGGTGTACTTGGGGGTAGCGGTGACTTGGGGGGTGTGTGTGTGTGTGTAGAACAGGGTTTGTGGCTATTGGCAGGTGTACTTGGGGGTAGTGGTGACTTGGGTGTGTGTGTGTGTGTGTGTGTGTAGAACAGGGTTTGTGGCTATTGGCGGGTGTACTTGGGGGTAGTGGTGACTTGTGTGTGTGTGTGTAGAACAGGGTTCGTGGCTATTGGCGGGTGTACTTGGGGGTAGTGGTGACTTGGGTGTGTGTGTGTAGAACAGGGTTTGTGGGTATGGTTGGGTGTAATTGGGGGTAGCGGTGACTTGGGGGTGTGTGTGTGTGTAGAACAGGGTTTGTGGCTATTGGCGGGTGTACTTGGGGGTAGCGGTGACTTGTGGTGTGTGTAGAACAAGGTTTGTGGGTATGGGCGGGTGTACTTGGGGGTAGTGGTGACTTGTGTGTGTGTGTGTAGAACAGGGTTCGTGGCTATTGGCGGGTGTACTTGGGGGTAGTGGTGACTTGTGTGTGTGTGTGTAGAACAGGGTTTGTGGGTATGGGCGGGTGTACTTGGGGGTAGCGGTGACTTGTGTGTGTGTAGAACAGGGTTTGTGGGTATGGTTAGGTGTACTTGGGGGTAGCGGTGACTTGGGTGTGTGTGTGGGGGTATGGGCGGCTGTACTTGGGGGTAGCGGTGACTTGGTGTGTGTGTGTGATGGGTTTGTGGGTATGGTTAGGTGTACTTGGGGGTAGCGGTGACTTGGTGTGGGTGTGTGTGTGTGTGTGTAGAACAGGGTTTGTGGGTATGGTTAGGTGTACTTGGGGGTAGCGGTGACTTGTGTGTGTGTGTGTAGAACAGGGTTTGTGGGTATGGTTAGGTGTACTTGGGGGTAGCGGTGACTTGGGGGTGTGTGTGTGTGTGTAGAACAGGGTTTGTGGGTATGGTTAGGTGTACTTGGGGGTAGCGGTGACTTGGGTGTGTGTGTGTGTGTAGAACAGGGTTTGTGGGTATGGGCGGCTGTCCTTGGGGGTAGCGGTGACTTGGTGTGTGTGTGTGATGGGTTTGTGGGTATGGTTAGG
This sequence comes from Chelydra serpentina, assembly GCA_037349315.1. Lineage (NCBI taxonomy): Eukaryota > Metazoa > Chordata > Testudines > Chelydridae > Chelydra > Chelydra serpentina. Next base: position 12,282 of record JBAIAC010000725.1, read on the forward strand.
TGTACTTGGGGGTAGCGGTGACTTGGTGTGGGTGTGTGTCTGGTCCCCCCCCCCCCATGCTGCCCCGCCCCAGAGTCCCCACCCCCAGAAATGTCTCCCTCCCCCGGGATCCCCCTGGAAACGCCCCCTCTCGCGCTCCCCTCCTCTGGAAATTCTGCCCCCCCCAGAAACACCCGCCCCCGCACGCCCCACGGCGGGGTGCCCCCTGGAAATACCCCC